>JAYJMB010004181.1:0-13245 GCA_036873735.1 Pouteria campechiana | reverse complement strand
TATCGACCCGGCAAAATTAGCAAAACTTTACAATAACAAAAATTTACATTTGTAAAATTTTCCAGGGCCTTACACATTCCACCGTTTGACCCCTCAAACAAATATGAACATTAAATACCCAAAAATGAGATACTGATAGCGTCCCACCCTTTTGAAAATTTGCTTTATTTTTAATCTTCTCGCTTTAAATTAATTTAAGCTGAATTTTTTACAAAAATTCTATTATATTATTTTAAATTGACACAACAATTTTGAGTGGCAAAAGAGATGCATATTTTTGTTTAATATTTTTTCTTTATATTTTCATACTTTAATTTTAAATTAATCAATTTACATTATTTTCACCTAAAATTTAGATTGAAAATTTTTCATATTATTGAAAATCTACAAAAATATTTTTAGTCCAATTGAATATTTATAAACTAGTAAATAAGAATTTTATTTTAAAAATTATGTACATGTAATCTATGCCCCCAGGAGTGCTGGTAAATTTTAGTTTTACCGCCTGGTTGTGCAAAGCCCAGTGTGGCTTATATATGTATTTTATAATAGCCATGGGGCCAACCTGTGTCTGCCATGTGGCGAGGAGTGGCTTGGTTGACCAGTGGGTGGTTGTGTGGGCAACCTGCGCGGCCAAGTGTTGCTATTGGCTTGGATGGCATGATTGTTATGATTGGCCTGAGTAGCTTGTGTAGGCATGTTAATGAATAACTGGTACTCTTGTAAGGTGATGAGGGCGAGGTGCCACTAGATACAACAATATAGCTATGTGGGCCTAGCAGGCTTCTAGCCGGGAGTGCCAAGATGGACCTAATGAGCTGAAGAGTGAAAGGGTAGTATTCTGGTTTGTGTACCTCTTGGGGAGGAGTGTGTGGATGATGGTAGAGCAGTATACTAGTATAAGAGATAATCGTGAATTGGCAAATGAAAAAAGGCAGTATGATGTATCGATATTTGAGCCGATATTAACCGGTTAACTATGTATACGATATTATTATGAGTATGTGTATGAGGTGTTCATATTAAAATCTTACCGAACCTGGCCACTGACTGACTTTGACATACTGCATATGGCATAGCATGTTTTTCCTATTCGCATCATTGTTTACTACTCTATTTGTTGTTGTTTATTACCTTATTTATAGTAATATTTTTTCACTTACCTGCTTACTAAGTTTTGTCTAGACTCACCCTTTTATTTAAATTTTTAGTTGACGGGTCAAAGGACGGAGCCCAACAGGGTGTTGGGTCTCGTGATGGGGCTAAGCCATGACACCAGTAGAGGCTTTACTCCTTTTTATGATGTATAATGATGTATATTATTGGATGAATTTTGGATGTATATTAGACATGTATCATTACTTAGTTTTACAACATGTCATTTTATGGCATGGGTGTATATGATTTGATAGCTAGGGTATAGTGTACCTCGATCTTGGTTTGTGGGTGTTGTAGTGATGTGTATTTTGGAGGCGTCAGTTATATAATTTCTGTAAAAAATGGTAGGGCCTGAAGGTGGCCATATTATATTTGCATATTTGAGGGTATTTATTATATAATTATTGTGGTTTAGCATGTTATATACAGGATAATGGTGTTAAATCAGGGGAGACTACCAAAATTTCCTCTAAATTTACCACTAGTAATGCTCCAGGGAGGAGGGGCATTACAGAAACATTTCTTCTTCTCATTGGACTGCTCCTTTCCCTTGAAGACATCAAACTTCACTAGAGGGTCTTGGAATGGCATGAGCGTGTCTTACTCCATACCTATAAAAGAAGAGGAAATCATCACTGGAAACCATAGCTCATTGTCAACACATGCATACCTTAAGGAATGAGGCAAATGCTTTGGGTTAGATTTTTCTTTGATCATCTCCCTTACTGAATCTTTATTGAGATTTTCAGTAATTGCACTAGCTTTTCCTTGTGGGAAGACATCTAACTCTAGAATTTGCTCATTGCCATCATAGGGTTTCCCAAAAGCTTCATTCTGCATCAAAGACCTAGGAAAAGGGACTGGTGGATCATAACATGGTAGTGGCTTGTAGTTGAGTGGAGGATAAGAAATTGGGAACATAGTTATCTTAGCATTCACCTCCTCCTCATCATCTGCAAAAACATTGGAATTGTTAATCACATTGCAACCTTCATCATCCATCACCTTATCGCCACTTAAAATTGTAATAAAATTAGCCTGCTCAGGCTGATTTGAAGGTTTTCTAGGTGTGTAACTTTGCACAGTCTCTGCAATTTGACCCAACTGTGTCTCCATCTTCTTCATGGATGCTTCTATGATATGGAATCTTGAATCAATTTGGATCTGAGTCTATATTGCTTGAATGAAACTCTGCATGGTTTCTTCAAGACTAGGCTTCTTTGGTTGTGATGGTTGAAAGGATGTTCCAGTTTGGTTTTGATTGCGGTCACTGTTCCAGGAAAAGTTTGGATAGTTTCTCCAACCAGGATTGTATGAATTTGAGTAAGGATCATTCTATGGTCATTGGTTGTAGAAATTCATTGCATTTGCCTATTCCGCATCGCCAGCAAAATGATTATTTGAAGGACAAAAGTTAGGTGAATGACTTGAATTCCCACAAAAAGAATAAACCTTTGCTGGGACAAGTTGTGGTTGTTTCTTATTCACCATTATCGAGCACATCACCTTCATTTACTTTGCCATCTCCAACATCTGCATAGATAGATCTGCGTTAGAGTTCACTTCATAAATTCCTCTAGACCTACCTCTCACACTTTTTTGTTGAGAATTGGCTCCAAGCATTTCATGCAACTCATGTGTCTGTTCTGGAGTCTTCTCTCCCATTGCTCCCCCTATAGCATTGTTAACCATGGCTTGGCATGGCTATGTCAAACCATCATAGAAAAACTAATTAAGCAATTCAAGAGAATATCTATGATTAGGACATTGAATTAATAATGCTTTAAACCGCTCCCATGCTTCATGGAATGCTTCACTATGCATTTGACAGAAAGTAGCATGGAATGCTTCACCATCCATTTGACAGAGAGTAGAAATTTTACTCCTTAATTCAACAGTTTTCATATGAGAATAAAATTTGCCAATGAATTTGTTGTATACTACTTCCCATGTGTTAATGAACCAGGAGTTAATGTCATAAACTATGTTTTTATTGCATCCTTCAAAGTATATGGGAAACATCTCATACGTAATTGATCCTCAATGATATCTTGTAATGGAAAACTTTGTATTGTTGCATAGAAATCATGCATAAATGTTAATGGATCCTCTACAGCAATTCCATGAAATGAAGGAAGCATGTTAAAATGAATGTGTTTCAGTTGATAGTTTCTAGCATTATTATTCAACACAATGCATGATGGAGAGATTTCTATAGTGGGATGTGCAAACTCTTTCATCAGTTGTTGAGCTTGTTGAGCCACTTGATTCTCCCTGTTGTCAGCCATGTGGACAACTTCATTTTCACTTGAACTCTCTATCTCAATCTCAACTTTATCACTTCGGTCTTGTAACGGAAATAGAGTTGGATTCAATGATCTTCTTCTATTCATTCAAAGCTCTACAATAGAAAGAAAGTAAAAATAAAAAACCTTATATACATATAGATACTAAAATATAAAGAAGAATTATAACTAACTTAATTGAATTAATTTGAAACCATTCCCTATCAATAGAGCTAAAAACTTGATGATTTAAATCATAAATCCTCACAAGTGCATGAACGTATAGCAGTATAGTGTGCAATGCAAGGGTTGATCCCACAGGGAATGTTCAAACCAATTCAATTAGCTTAGTTACTAACTTATCTCTATCTCAAAGGAATGTGATTTGAGCTAAGCAAGTATAAATGATAACTTGAATAAAATTGTAGAAATGAAATAGCTATGTATAATGTAGGTGAAATCAATAGAGTGTACGTGTATACGGATCCGATTTCACCACTCAATGATACACTTTGCTATTGGGACATTGGATTTAATGCATAACTTGGATTCGTTCTATCTAATTTGAGATTATATTACCGTTAGGTGTGCGGGTTTAAATTAAGTATTCCACTCATTCCAATTACCTATGGTGTGTATTGTAATTGAAGTGAAAACCGATTAAGCTTAAGAACACATGAATCAAATAAGATGGTTTAGCATACGGTGTGTACCATAACCACCTATCCTTTTCATTCAATGATGCTCATGGTTTTGCATATGGTGTATACCTTAGCCATGCCAGATAATCGATGTGATTTGCAATATTAATGATCAAGCAATATATCAAACCAAATGAAATCAAATAACTCAATGAATGAAAATTACTAATTTGCATTAAAAAGCCAACATTCCCAAATAACAAATGTATCAGAGAGGGCTACATCTTCTCCCTAGAAAGAAAGATTAATGCATAACGAAAAAGGAAATAACTCCCTTCACAAAAATCAATACAATGCTTTTCATCTTCTCCCTTTTACAATGAGATTCCACCTTCAATTTTGTGTAATAGCCTCTCCAAGAAGTTTTTTTTGCCTCCTAACCTTACCAAAAAGCTCCCAAACAAGTGCTCTCACTTCACTTTTATACCCCCCTCCATTAGGGTTAAGCATTTGCAAAAGTCAATCAAAATTCAAAAATTCTAGATTGTTGTCTCATAGGCTAATGTCGCAACATAGCCTATCTGTGTCATGACATTGAATATGCACTGCAGAAGTGTGTCGTGACATAGGTTGCCTATGTCACGACATTGAATGTGCACTGCGGGAGTGTGTCACGACATAGGTTGCCTATGTCATGACATTGAATGTGCACTGCAGGAGTGTGTCACGACATAGGTTGCCTATGTCACGACATTGAATGTGCACTTCAGGAGTGTGTCGTGACATTGTGGTTATTGTCTTGCATTGCATTTTCATCATTGTTCAGTTCAACATAGGCTATCTATGTCAAGACACTGACTCTTCTTTTGGCCTTTTTGTCTTCTTTTTGATCAATTCTTTGTACCTTTGTTCTCCTTTGCTTGCAAATACACCATATATGCATCAAATTACTAGAAAATAACTCATAAATATACCAAAATAAAGCATAGAAAATGCAACATATAAGTGAACAATATTGATTTATCACTTACACTATAATTCACAATTCAATCATCCATTCTTTTAGTCAGCTTATGTTTTCCCTAAACCCTAACTTCTCAATTCTGAAGATTTATTTTAAAAATCCAAAATTCAAAAATTCTAGCCACTAAAAACTATTAGTGGATGATGGAAATGGCTTACCGCTTATTTTACTCCAATTGAAATCCATCGAATCCAGTTGCAAGATGAAACCCCAATTTTTTCTTCAACTTCCATGATCTCAATCTAGTGAATTTAGTGTTTGCTTGATACTAGAGTATTTGCTAGGATGATTATCATCAATTTCCCCAACTTAATCTATAAATTTCCATGTGAAATAAAGTTTTTTCGAACTTGGGAATGAAAGGGGAAGGCTAGAAATGAATGGGCAGAAAAATGGATCTAGTGGAGCATTTTAAGCTCCACCCCTTATAGTGCTTCGGTGGTGCGTACTGACAAAAACAAATGCGGTCCACCTATCTTGTGTTCTGACTTTCTTTAGCACTGAAATTTCTTCCTGTACACCATATTACTTAATTCATCTGTCACTCCCATCATGATTCTTCCATTTACATTACAAATTATACATATATGGTTCCTTTATACACCATAAAACAGTTCTTCTCATTTCAAAAATTTTAGGGTCTTACATTCTACCCACCTTACAAAACGTTTCAACCTCGAAACTTATACAAACAAGTGAGGGTATTTAAATCTTATCGCATTTTCCAATTCCCAAGTTGCTTCCTCTTCTAAATGGTGTCCCCACTGTACCTTTACTAGGTGAATGACCTTGTTCCTTAACTATTTTTCCTTAGTATCCAATATTTGAACTGGTTGCTCCACATATTGTAGGTTTTCTTTAATTTTGATTTCTTTTGGTGCCAAGATGTGAGACAAATTTGGTTCATACTTTCTCAATGAAGACACATGGAAGACATCATGGATTCCACTCTGTAGTGGTGGCATTGCAATATGGTATGCTACCTTGCTAATTTGATCCAAAATTTCATAGGGACCAATATACCTTGGGCTCTGTTTGCCCTTGGTATCAAACCACACTACACCCTTTATTGGAGATACTTTGATGAAGACTTTATCTCCTTCCTGAAATTCCAAGTCACACCTTCTTATATTTGCATAACTCTTCTGACGGGACTGAGCAATACAGATCTTTTCTTTAATTTATGCTACCCTTTCGATTGTATCGGCAATCATCTCTGGTCCTACTAAGGTAGTCTCACCTACCTCAATCCAATATAGTGGAGATCTGCCCACATAGTGCCTCAAAAGGAGCCATTTGGATACTGGAATGATAACTATTATTATATGTGAATTCAATCAATGATAAATATTGGCTCCAAGTTTTGCCTCATTCTAGAGTGCAAGCTTTAAGCATGTCTTCCAGCTGTTGATTCACTTGCTGTCTGCCCATTTGTTTGGGGGTGATAAGTGCAACTAAAATCTAGGCATGTCCCTATAGCCTTATGTAGCGCTCTCCAGAATTTTGAAGTAAACACTGATCCTCTATCTGACATAATCATTTTGGGCACAACATGCAATCTTATGATTTCCCTTTGATAAATTTAGGCATATTTCTCAATAGTAAATATGGTTTTAACTAATATAAAGTGAGCTGCTTTAGTCAATTTGTTTATAATAACCCAAATACTATCAAACCTAGCAACTTTTTTGGTAGACCAGTGATAAAATCCATTATTATGTTTGTCCATTTCCACTCAAGAAGTTCAATAGATTGCAATAATCCACCTAGTCTTTAATGTTTTGCTTTCACTCTTTGGCATGTTAGACATTTAGCCACATATTCAGCAAGACATTTTTCATCCCATTCTACCAGTATAAAGATTTCAAATCATGATACATTTTATTGCCACCAAGATGTACAGTATAAGGGGAGTAGTGTACTTCCTCTAATACCTTTTGTATTACTGCTGCTCCCTTAGGAAAACTATTCGATTCCTATACCTCATAAGGTGGTCTGCATCAATAGAGAAGTTTGGAAGCTCATTTTGCTATACTCACAACATCAATTTCTGAAATTCTTCCAATAACTCTTTTTGAGCTGCCCGAATCTCATCTATCGAAGTAGGCTGAATGTACAATTGACACAACTGGGTCTTTTATCTCAACTTGTAAATCCATACTTTTCAATTCTTCAAATAATTCTTTCTTTTGTGTTAACATACATGCTAGACTGCTTTCGAATTTCCTACTCAAATCATCAGCTATAACATTTGCTTTGCTAGGATAATAGTGAATATTCAAATCATAATCTTCTAACAGTTCTAACCATCTTCTCTGCATTATATTCAACTCTTTCTGAGTAAAAATTTATTTCAAACTTTATGATTTGTGTATATATCGCATTTTTGCCCATAATGGTAGTGTCTCCATATTTTTAAAGTAAACACTATTGTTGCTAACTCCAAATCATTGGTCAAATAATTATGCTCGTGAGGTCATAACTGACGTGAAGCATAAGCTATTACATTGCCATTTTGTATTAGAACACAACCTAATCCTTTCTTTGATGCATTACTGTATATCACAAATCCACCTTGGCTTGATGGAATTACAAGAACTAGTGCTTCCACTAACCATTTCTTTAATTCTTGAAAACCAGTTTCACACTTCTCATTCCATTCAAATAAAACTCCTTTTCGAGTCAACTGAGATAGTGGCAAAGCAATCATGGAAAATCCTTCAACAAATCTCCCATAATACCCAGCTAATCCTAGAAAATTTCTGACCTCAGTCATGGTGCTTGGTCTAGGCCAATTTACTACAGATTCTATTTTATAAGGATTTACAAAAATGCCATCTCCTAAAATCACATGCTCTAGAAAAGCTATGTTATTCATCTAAAAGTCACACTTCTTCAATTTACATAAAGTTTTTCTTTTCTAAGTCTCTGCAAAGCCATCCTCAAATGTGATTCATGACTCTCTCTCTATCTCTTGAATAGATCAAAATATCATCAATGAAAATAATTACAAACTAATCGAAGGTTTAAATACTCTATTCATTAAATCCATGAAGACAGCGAGAGCATTCGTTAATCCAAATGGCATTACTAGAAATTTGTATTGCCCATATCGTGTTCTGAATGCAGTCTTCTGAACATCTAAAGGCTTAACCTTTAATTAATGATACCTTGATTGTAAATCAATTTTTGAGAATACTGTAGCTCCTTGCAACTGATCCAATAGATCATCTATCCTGGGCAATGAATATTTATTCTTGATGGTGACTTTATTCAGTTCCCAATAATCAATACACAGCCAAAGACTCCCATCTTTCTTCTTAACAAACAACACTGGCGCGCCCCACGATGACACACTATGATAGATAAATCCCTTATCCATTAAGTCTTCCAATTGCACTTTTAATTCTGCTAATTCAATTGGTGCCATCCTATATGGGGCCTTAGACATTAGCTCTGCTATGGGTTGGAGATCAATGCAAAACTCTATTTCTCGTTCAAGAGGCAATCCAGATAATTCACCGAGGAACACATCTGGAAAATCTTGTACTACTGGTATATCTTCTAGTAGTCGATGTTTGGAGTGGGTGTCGATAGCTAAAACTAAGAACGCCTCACACCCTTTCTGCACGAGGCTAAGAGCTTTCATAGCTGATACGAGCTTAGGGGTTTTGCCCTTAGGTAAACTTCTAAAGGTAGTCTCTACCTTATCAGTGGTCTTTAAAGTTATCTGCTTGGTTTTGCACTCAACTTTAACTTCATACTTGGTTAACCAATCCATACCCAATATAATATCCAAACCTTCAATATTCAAGACAATTAAGTCAGCATAAAACTGCCTGCTCTTAGTCACTATAGGCATTTCGTAACATATCTCTATAGCAATACTAAGTACTTTCAAAGGAGTGGATACTTCTATCACAAGATACATCGGGTATTTAGAGAACCCAATTCTATTTGCAAATATAATAGAGATAAAAGACTAAGAGGCACCCTGATCAAACAAAACATATGTTATGTAATTGCATACAAAAGATTACTAATAAATTATGTGGTCCACGTTCTGGGCTTCCTGAGCATTGGTCGCCAGTACCATCATAGTTAATGGAGGTCTTTCATTCTACTGCCCAAGGGGCTACATTAGGTCCTCGACCTTTGCCTCACATCTGAGCCCCACCACGTTTAGGCTGATATGGAGCTTGGGAAGTTACACTTTCATTTCTTCCTTGATTAGGACAATTCCACCTAATAAGACTAGTCTCACCACATGCAAAGTAAGTGAGTGGCCTTCGCTGTCCCACATCCCATGGTTGACTCGATCCTTGACTAAATTCTTTTGTCTACCATGGAGTCGATCTAATCAGCCTTCCTCTTGGTTTCTTTAACAATACTAGATAGTCAAACTTTAAATGTCTAGGTTTCTTGCAATAATTACAAATTTTATCAGATAATATACTACTACTCTGCTTAGTTTTCTTCTTGGTTCATCGCCCTTGCTTGGTTTCTCTCATATGTCTCCTCTCCCTAAATTTAGATTGTTCCTCAGCCTTGCGTTCTACCAGATGAGCACATTCTAAGATATCCTCATATAGACTTAACATGAGCAGAGCTAGCTTCTCCCGGATATCCAATTGCAACACTTCCTGAAATTTCTGAGTTGTTTCAGGCAAATCCATTCGGGCCCATGACACAAATTGTGCCAAAGATCTAAACTGTCCATCATATTCTTCTACAGTTCTCTCACCCTGTAATATTGTCAGAAATTTAGTAGCTTGCCTAACCTTTTCACTAGCTGGCACGTATCTGTAGAGTAATCTTTCTTTAAAATCATTCCATGTCATTCTTATACCATTTTCAATTACTGTCAATTTTTCAGTATGCCACCACTATTCTGCCTCACCCTCCAGCTGGTAAATCCCATATAATACTTTATGCTCTTCTGAGCATTCTATATATGCAAATGCTTTTTCCATACTAGCTAGCCCTTCATCTACCACACAATAGTCCCTTTGTCCTTTGAAAGTTGGAGGTTTTATACTTTGGAAAACTTTCATATTTAAACTTATTCTTGGCTGTCTTTGGGATGGTTGCCCCATTTATAGTTCTACATTTACTGGCCTTGCCTGCGGCCTCACCATTGATTGAGGCTCCTCTACCTGCCTCCTTTGAGTTTGGACTATTTCTTGTAATGTCTGGGCAATAGCGGTTATCATTGTCATCATAGTGCCCAACTCCTGAGTCATTGATGGAGGCGACATAGGTGGAACTGCATCAACACCAACAATCGTAGTGCCTAACCTATCTGCTCTGGCAAGTTCTGCCCCTTGGCCTTACTTAGGTTCAACTACCCCTCTAATTTCATTTTGGGTCAACCCCGATATTTTATCTGCCCTGGAAGCTTTTGCTTGAGTTTCCCTAATAATAACCCCCATTGCTCGAGTCTGGGTAGTTCTTCTCAGCGACTCCTCCTCCATCATGGGGGCTTTACCTTTGTCTACTCTCTTCCTTGTTGCCATGACTGTATAAGGAAGAGTATCAGATCATATAACATCATGATGTTAAGATATCAATTTAACTTATCAACATAAAAATTCAAATTGCATGTTATACTAACGTTTCCCATTATAAACTAAAACTATGCATGTCATTCTATAACAAACTTTCAAAACCCTTACCATTATAGTTTTGGGACTTGTCTCAACTATTCTTCTACATATCAGACATACATGCTCTGATACCACTCTATAATGCCCCACTTTCTGAGGCATTACTTAGGCAGGAATAGGAGGACTGACGGTCACAATCTCCCCTGAACTTACCCTATTAACCTGTATAAATATGCACAAATACCCACATGTGCCTAGAATTATAGTCGCACTGTAAAGGTAAAGTGTATGAAAATCATCTTTGCTTCTACTAAAATATTGACATGCAAATTAAAACACTTCACACTTAAATTTACGTTATTTACACCATTAACATATTAAATAAATCAAACTTTTTATACATTCCAAAATATATCAAAAAGATAAAAAATTCTAATTATCATGATTTATCCCTCTCTTGAGCTCCAATGCCTCATTGGGCTCCGTCTTCTGGCCTGTCAACTAAAACATAATAAAATAAAGTGAGTCTGAGTAACTCAGTAAGTGCATAATTAAATTAATACTTAAATCATAGAATGTATGTAATAAGATTCATATGCTCACAATATATCATGGATTGAATACAATTAGTAACAACATTTCTAAATAAGAACCTACTAAGATGTCTACTATATCTAATTGTGTCTATTCTTGTTTAAATCCTTCTGTCTAATGCATTGCTTGCATTTCTAATCATTCACTGTATTTTGCCTACAAACAATTAGTATTATATTTGGGAAGCCATCAATCAAACCAAATACATAATATCATAATCAAATGGACTCATCTTTCTTACAACTTTGGTATACTCTAGTTTTTCCTACTACCCTAGTTATGAATGTTATGAGACTTAAAATATCCCACCCTCATTGTTACTCATGGGTCATAGGTTTCCCATTTACACCTACTAAGTAATTACAGGAGTCTCATAAATAATAGGCTGATCATACCTCTTCACCAAGAGAGGCGGTATCCTAACAAAGCCCTAACAAAGGCAAGATCCCAATAACCAAATGGCCAACCTGATAGATGTCCAAACCCAATTTACTATAATTTATACATGGCGAATGTGAAATTCTTACCCAATTGACTTAACACTATATAATAATTTCATTCAATTTTCTAACCCAATATTACAAATCTTATGACATTCAATGTGTACCATGTCATCATAATTATCTAAGCATATCTTCAATTCTCAACCAGGTAACCAAACTCACTTTCATATTTACTTAAGACATGACTTTCCATTACATATATTTTACTAAATGAATTTGTATGCTAAGCCATTGATTATCATAACATGATTCTTCTTATGTCTTCGTTATATTTCACTTGCCTTTCAACGATAATCCCATAAAATGTATCTTTTTTTAAAAGAATTATCATGGAAATACCTAAATTATCAAAATATCCAAAATATCAAAATTTTACCAACATCACTGTTCATAGCAACACCTTCTGCGATAGGAAAAATTTTAATGCTCATAGGGAAAGCTTGCTGCGGCAAGGCCATGTCTTGCCACGATAGGGCAATGTCTTGCCACTGTAGAGAATTGCTTTGCTACAATAAGGAAACAACGTGTCAAATTTTTATTGTTCATAGGGGCATCTTGCCTCGGTAGGGACGTTCCTCGTCGCAGCAAAGGATTACTTTGCCATGATAGTCTCTGTTGTTTCCCTTTTTGCAATTTTTTGAGCTTCTTGCTACAGCAAAGTCCCTGGTGCCCACTTGTATCTTATGGAAACTTATCCTATTGTGTCATTCCCAATATGCTTTATCTAACCTCTTTGTTTTCCTCTTATTTCACTTTGTTTAACCTTAATTTTAATATACTAATCCCACCTGTCCTTTGAAATGCTTTGATAACCAATACTATCTCATTAATCATCATGTAATGAGTTCATAACTTTTAGTGAAGTTTATAATACTTCACATATACTAACTTACTTCCCAATAGCATTCATTTCTTTCATCCTTACTTAATTCTCTTCTTCCAAACTTCTCACTACACATTTTGCTTAGTTGGCACATATCTAAAGTATGATATACTAATTTTATCCTAAGAATGAACTCATAATATAATTGAACAATACCAATAATGAAGGATCCCAATTTCAGTAAAAGTACTTAAGCAAATAAACTTGCTTACCTTATGTGTATCAAACACACTTCTCTTTTGCTATGATCCTTATATGGCCAAGTCCGAATTCACAATTTGGGACACCTACATTCAAAGCATATATCCCTTAATCATTAAAATGCAGAAATTTACTACTTTTTAGTATTATTCCATCACCTACTTTTTTTTAGGATGATCCACTTTCTTGGTTAACCTTCAATGAAAATAAAAAAATAATGATCATGGATTTAATAACATAGGTTAATCATGCTATACTCCTTTTTGTACTATTTCATCAAATAGTTAGAGTGCAGTTTCTGAAATTCAATATGTTTATTATTCACAAGTTGGGATTTTTGTCCCAAACTA
>JAYJMB010004177.1:0-13252 GCA_036873735.1 Pouteria campechiana | reverse complement strand
TCGCCTTAAATTCATTTTCTTTTTCACTTAAATGATTTATTTAATACACTTTAGTGTACCCCAAACCTCATCCTCATATTTATATTAGGAATCCATTCAATTTCATAACTTTTTCCTAATAATTTTCTCAAAATTTAATTATACAACCTATCGATCCGGCACAAATTACCAAAACTTTACAATAGCAAAAATTTGCATTTGTAAAATTTTTTTCAAGGCCTTACAGGTATAAACCCTAGGAATGAAAATTTAAAAAATCAAATAGAGAAATGTATGTTACCTTCGATTTCGGACATGGTTGCCATCACTAAGCAAAAATCCCACTCAAATCATCCAAGATCTTCATCACATGCAACAAAACCCAACTTTTTAGCATTTTCTACCATCCTAAATGACAAAAATTGGGTGTAGAGGCTAGGATCTTTGCTCTCATGTCTACTCACCATGATTTTCTAGCCTAAATCACCAAAAAATCGAGGTTAAGATGATGGGTTTCAAAGTGGAGGAGCAGGAGATGAAGAAGAAAGAAATATAAATGAAAAAAAAAAACAAAAGGGGTTTTAAAAACCCATCCAGACCAACCTGAGCTGGTGGCACTAGATTCGGGTGCCACGATGCCAAAATCCTTTTGCTGCCACACTCCCCTTTCTCTCAAAATAGCGCCACGATGCCCAATTCGCTGCCCCCTATTTCTTTGATGTATTTTAGCCCTTTGTCTTCCTATTTTTTCTCATGCATTTATACCATAATTTCTCCATACATATTTGACATTAAAAAGCATAATAAATCCCCTATAATCATCTCATTTAATTATCATAATAAATTCATCACAACTTTATAAATTTCTATATTTTGTACCTTATCTAGTTGGTTTCTTTACTTCTCATACTTCTTTGCCATGGTTTTTCCCACTTAGTTCATTAATGCATTCATACACATTCTCTTCAAATGATGATTTATTAAAAATTCTAAATATTACCTCACTTTTAACACCCTGGGTGTTACAAACCTCCCTCATAAAAAGTTTTGACCTTGAAACTTTAAATATTAATCCACAGATGAAAACACTTAATTATCATCATTTGCTCAAAGTCTCATGTCATGTCTACATTAGTCGCTATTGGATTTTCATCAGACATATTACTTAAATTACTAATCTTCCAACACTTTTAATCATTTGTATGCACATCAACTGAACTATTTCAGTCACAACAATAATACGTTTAGAGCGGAAATAATTACTGTCAATTTCTCTCATGGGCCACATTCAGTATTAACATAAAACCTAATCTTTTTATTAACACAATATTATAACTCTCAATCCTTTCTATCTTACTAGCATTATCAGCACTTGTGTTCTTATCCAACACCAACATAATTCCTGAAAGATTTCCTTTCATTTTATCCATTTCCACTTCATGGACAATCCTCTTTTAATTATTCGATAATGTCCTGTCAATATTCGTATTCCCTTTATTATTGAAATATACCACAATATCTGTATATATTACAATCATAACTTGATTTTAACAAAGTTAAACATCTTTATTCATTATCAAGTCTATAAACATTTCAAGCGACCATACAACAAAGCCCTTCTTTGGCTTATTCAAATTTTCATTTATCATCATTAAGGACCAACTAGATTCTCATCATTTCTCAAATCATTCTCCCAAAATGGGTTTCACACATTATCAACCCATTCATACTCAAGATAATATCAATCATCGCAAAAAAGTCAACATAAATTACTTTATTTTTAATCATATTCTAACAATCTTTATTTGTGGACAAAACTAATGTTACTTACAATTACCATAATTGCACATCACCTCACAGTCGCCCAATACATGCAATTTTCTCTCTTTATCTATGCTCTTTCTTGTACCACTTCTAAGATATCCAATCATACATGGTTATACACCTAGGCAACTTATCACTTTAGGGTGCATATGTTGAACTAAATGGAATATATGACAAATAGCTAAGTTTTGATGATGACCAATAATATATGAGTGAACACTTGTGGTACTGACAGTTGTGTTCCTAAGTATTGCAGAAATAGATATAAATGATAAACAGGGAAGCAACTCAAATACAGTGGATATCATATACAAAAGATACATCAACAAGCAAAATCTATTAACCAAAAGAAGACAAGAATGACACTAAAACTTTGAAAAGAAGTCACAAAGTATATCTATAACTATGGCATTTAAGCCTCAACGAGTGATCGAATAAATCTCTTATAGATAAAGTCAGTATCAAATACTATCTACCTAAGATAGATTCAGACAAATTGTTCCACAAATAAGTTAGATAAACTGCTTATACCAAATATTTGTCCTCAACACAAAGACGAATTTAGATTGCAGAAGTAGAGATGAAATGGAGTTGAACTCGGGAAAATGAAGAGCTAAAAATGGAGTCGAATTAATCAAGCATTTGTCTCTCATATAAAGTCTATCTATAATAGAAGAAAAATAAGGAACTTTTTTGCAATCCTCTATAGATGATATAGAAGACAAAGTAAAAGCGGCATAGAGACCATAAATGAATAACTTTCTTTGTCTGTTGTCTTCATCTGCAAGTTCATCTGCCACTTGCAATAGATAAACCATCAGATGAACTGCTAAAGAAATGATTCATCTATGCCTCTATACGATCCGTCTATTACTTGTAATAGACAAACCAACAGACGAAATGCTAGAAAAGGATTCATCTGTACCTCATTAATTCTTCTATTACTTATGACAGACAAACTAACAAATGAACTAGTTGAAGGACTTCCTTTAAGCCTTGCAAATTCATCTGCAGCTCTTTACAAAACAAATCAACATATAAAGTCAACTCATCTGCTGCGAAGAAGCCTTGTCTACACCATCAAGAGTTGTCTATTACTTAAACAAACAAATGAACAGACAAAACTACTTCGTCTGGTAAAAGAAACTTCGTCTAGTGAGAAAACTCTGTCTGATAACAGTAAGAGAAGAACTTCATCTGCACCTCTATAATTCGTCTGTCACTTACAATTGACAAACTAGAAGATGATGTAAAAATGCTGCAATGATCTCAAACAAATTTATGAAGATGAAGTTGTCTATCATGTGGATCTACTCAGAGCCAATTTGTTTATTACTTATAAGATACAAACTAGGACTTGATTAGACAAAGTCCTTAGACAAGCTATGGATGAATCTCTATAGCATATCATGATGAGTAGAAGCTACTTGTATAAGACAATATAGCTACACTCTCTGGTCAAACTTTCACTCAAAGCAGATTTTATTAAATACTGAACAAATCAAACTTAGCTAATGATGGAAAGAAATTTAAAGGAAAGTAGTCTTCACTTTGACAAAAATTGCAACTCTTAGAGCCTGCGTCCCTTTAGATTTAATGGGCGTATTTTCAAAATAATGAAATAGTCAATCATGCAGAAAGTCTATATCTGGTATTTGCCAAAAATGGAAAGGTATCTTCTTCAAGGACAGCGCTATAGGCTTTCTAGCTAGAACAAGTTTATCAAGAAAATAACTTTTTAACGAGAGAAAATTCAGAACAGTCTTCAACATTCAAAGAAAGATAACTACCTCCAACAGACAGAAATTTCTAAAGCAATATAAAGGTAGTGCAGTGTCACTGAAGAAGATTGAGGAAGCTGAGAGAAATATAAGAAAAGAGCTTAAATGAGTAAACTCTCTCAAATAGACAAATGCTTCCTCCAAGATAATCAATCTCCATTGCGTTGATAGATGATAAGCCATAAATATCTATCTTAATCATATTTCTAGAGTATTGATATCTAATGTGGTTCAACGAGTAATTATTATATATGTAATTAAACTCTGTACAAATTAGCCTAGTGAAAGAGACAAAGTAATGTAAAAATTGAGTGTTGTTAATCAAATATATGAGTCTGTGGTCGAGAACCACATTGTATGAGTTGTTGGTGAGCTCTAGAAAATCAAAAAGTTTGTTGGTGATCTTCAAAATCAATGAGTTTCCTAGTGTGCTTGTGAAAACTAGAAGAGTGTTGGGAGCACTATGTTTATGCCCCTTAGAGTTGGAGTCCAGAAGAGTATTGGGAACACTTATTTATGCTCCCATAGAGCTGGAATCTAAAAGAGTGCTAGGAGCACTACTTATATTTCTACTATTGAATATAGTGGAACCTATGGCAGAATGTGTGTGCTATTAGAAGAGTGGACATAGGGATGGGGTGCCCAAACCACTATAAAACTTATTGTGTGTTTTATCAGCTTGATTGTTTTACTTTGCATGTTGTTTTCCTATCATTACATTTCACATATCATTATACACACAATTATCTACCTAAAATAAGAATATCTAAGAGAAGTTAAATTTGGAAGTGAAGCAGACACTATGATTGAATGAACATTTATGAAAATCACATATATGTTGCAATACTACTTCTATTTAGCACATAATTTTTATTTAGTCATAATTTTTGTATGCTCAATTTACCCCTTTCCTCTTGAGCTATCTACTACATGGGACCAATAGCATACTCACGATGCACATACTATGATAACAATCTCTCATTCTTACATGTAATTACATACACAACTTCTCATCCCTACATTGGGATGTATCTGCCCGTGCCCCATCAGCTTTACTCTTAAGGCATAGCTTTAGCTTATCATGACTCTAACAGACCTCATTGCATCTCGCCTTATCATTAAGGAATCCACCTCCACATTTCACCTATTACTAAAGCATCCACAATCACATATCATTATTCTCAATTTAATACCTTACATTATCTATTTTTCATACTCTCATTTATATTTTATTTGAATTTTACTTTATTTTTCCATCCAGGCATCTCAATACTAGGCTATCCAGGCCTCCACCCTACATGGGTGTTAAGTTATGCCGACAGGCATCACAACCAAACCCCAAGTCATTTAGACCTCCACCTTACATGGGTGGCACCTCAGGTCCAGGCTATCCAGGCATCCATGCCAAGGCCTAGGCCATTCGGGCCTCCATATCATCTCCAGCCATGCCTCCAAGGCATATCTAATCTATCCATTCAGGAATATTTAATTCAGTCAATCGGGCCATCCCGTCATTTAAGCATATCCAATGTGGCCATTTGAGCTACTACACCATTCAGGCATATCATATCATATTCAACCACATAGGCCACCCATTCCCTTTTTCAATGTATGATTGGTTATTCCTATAACCCTAGCTACAAAGGTGTTGGATTCATGGTAGCATCATTAGTACTACCTATGATATCCTACCATCATTGCAACTCAAGATTTTAGGTTTTGCCATCTCCATCTACTAAGGGACTCAAGTGTACTATTGCCTTAGATACTATCATGATGATTTTTTCGAGCTAACCACCAACTCATTGGTTATACAATGATGATTTTCATGAGCTGTCCATCAACTCACTGGTTTCTATATGGGTGGTTTTCATAAGCTTACCACCAACTCATTGGCAGACATTACTATATCAAGCTCAAGCATATCTATCTCATTCGTACAATTGTTCATCGACATCATATTCGTACTATCAAAGCATGGTCATATTCATTCACATCATGTCTTAGCACTCATTTTCATTTCACATAATTCATTAACAACTATATCAATTCAACCCATATGGACTCTCACATAGTTCATTAACACTCCACACTTCATTCCATAGAATCCATTAGCAATTCATCATTAATTCTATACATGAGCAACTCAACTCATGATAATTATGCAGTCCACACATTTAATTAAACATACTCATATCATATCATCTCTTATGCAATCTCTTACATCAATATAAAAGAACACACATGTGCAAAAGTAACAATCCTTTTTTCATACATACATCATGCATCATACTAACATTATTACATTAACTCACAATTATCATGCTCAAACCATAGCATTTCAAATTTTATGGCAACAATATGCAATCATACCCCAAATGCATACCTTCACATCACTAACATATGAATATTCATCAAAATAAAATGTATTCTTATAACATTACTATAGCAATTCATCTTTAATATGACATAAGTCTCATCAACCTACTTACAACTCGGACTCACCCTATCATTAAATTCGTCTTTTAAAACCCTTAAACTACTTCCATGTTCTCATGGGTTCATCAACTTGTACTACCACATCATTTTTTATTTCTTCCAAAACTCTAATGCCATCATGGTTTTGGGCTCATCACTTAACTTGAACATATCACACAAATAAGTTACTGGCTCTGATACCATCTATAACATCCCGCATGCCCCACCCTATGCTTTTTCACCACGCTACTCTGGGACAAATGCGGGATGCTACCACTTCCCTTCTTCTTAAGGGAAGTCTTCCCATAATTCCACAATTTTCTTATTTTTAAGGAAAATTCTGCCAAAATTTTGATAGAGTCTACCCTATATTATATGCATATAAACTTGTACATACATTTATGAATCATACAAAACTTAACTTTAATAATAACAAAATGTTAACATAAACCATAAAATCATTAAACCATTCCAACTTACCCATAGCACAGAACTTACTTCACCCCATGATGGCAATATAACAATGCATTTCAATATCACATACATTTATGATTAATATGACTTGCCATTACATTTATTATAAATGATCTAAATTTCTTTAAATGAAAATCATACAATTACATTAGGAATTTCAGTTAAACCCCACTATACAATGAGATTCCAATCCCAACATTCTATCATACCACAAGAATATGTCTTCTACTCTTGCTTACCAATCTTAATCCACAATTGAGATTCTTTACCTAACCTGCCAACTAAAAATATATAATAAACAAGTGTGAGTCTAAGCAAACTCAATAAGTAGGCATAATAAAAAACAATAATAAAATAACAACATGTTCACAATCGTATGATCTAATTTATCATAAGCCATGCAGGCAATCCTTATCAAACAATGCCTTTCTAGCACCACATAAATAAATCACTATGCCACTCTCGGTACATCATATTTGTGTCATTCAAGCACCATATATCCTCTATACAATTACTCTCTTTTTCATGATCAATCTCAGGCTACTTTATGCCTAGTAACTCATATGGCCTTTCTCATGAAAGATTTTCATCTCGCATGTTATAACTATCATTTACTTCCCAATGATTCAACATGGGTAATCAAGAAAATCCATAACCTTACTGGACACATCAATATACAAATGATTCTATGCCTTCTAGGCATCCATTATATGCAATTTGCTCTATAAAATGGGATTAGGTTTTTACTCCCAATTGTACATCATGATTTCATAGCATATTCAACATTAAATTTATCTTAATAACATGTACATCATGCTTATTATTCTATTAACACAAGCATAATTATGCTTTTATGCAAAACCCCCATGTTTTCCACTAACAAGTGACTGCTTACAATAAGAACTTAGGCATAATCACATTTTATCAACTCTTAATCATTCCACAACCATGGTAATCAAGTTCTTAATCAAATTCCCATATCAATTCCCACCATTTAATATCAATTTTGCCCTAGGGTTACTGTTCACGAATGGGGTTAATGCATAATCATGATTTTTCAAGTCTAATCATTCCATAATCATCATAAGGCATGCTTTACTTGTTTTCCCCATGAATTCAATAATAAACATCCCTCATTTTCCCCAAAACCCCTATTCACAATTTGGGTATAAACCCTAGTAATGAAAATTCATAAAATCAAATAGGGAAATGTATGTTACCTTCGATTCTGGACATGGCTACCATCCCTAAGCAAAAATCCCACTCAAATTGTCCAAGATCTTCACCATGTGCAGCAAAACCCAACTTTTCAGCATTTTCTACCATCTAAAATGACAAAAATTAGGTGTAGAGGCTAGGATCTTTGCTCTCATGCATAATTTCCGTGATTTTCTAGCCTAAATCACCAAAAGATTGAGGTTAAGATGATGGGTTTCGAACTAGAGGAGCAGGAGACGAAGAAGAAAGAAATATAAATGAAGAAAAAAACAAAACAGGTTATAAAAACCCATTCTGACAAACCCACATAGGTGGCACTGGATTCGGGCGCCGCGGTCCCAAAATCCTTCTGCCGCCACACTACCCTTTATCTTAGAATGGCGTCATGACGCCTAATTTGCTACTCCCCATTTCTTTGATGTATTTTAGCCCTTTGTCATGTTATTTTTATCATGCATTTATACCATAATTTCTCCATATATATTTGACATTAGAAAGCATAATAAATCCCCTATAATCATCTCATTTAATTATCATAATAAATTCACCACAACTTTATGAATTTCTATATTTTGTACCTTCTCCAATTGGTTTCTTTACTTCTCATACCTCTTTGCCATGGTTTTTTGCACTTAATTCATTAATGCATTCATATACATTCTCCCCAAATGATGATTTACGAAAAATGCTAAATATTACCTCACTTTTGACACCCCGAGGTGTTAAAGGACTCTTCTATGGTATGTGTTCTCTTAATATATACTCTAAATGCCCTACTATTAGAAGAGTTACCAAGGAAGATAGCTTCATCGCTTTTTGGATCAAACTTTCTAAGATTATCCTTTCCATTGTTCAGCATATTGCATAAGCATCCAAAAGAATGAATATATGAGATATTAGGTTTCCTTCCATTCCAAAGCTCATATGGAGTTTTCTTTAAAATTGCTCTAATGGTAACCCTATTTAGTTCATAGCAAGTTGTACTTACTGTTTCTCCCCAGAATCTTTTAGAAAATTTACTCTCATTCAACATGGTCCTTACCATTTCCTGAATCGTACAATTCTTTTTTTTCACAAGTCCAATTGTTTGAGGAGTTCGGGGGTGAATTCCTTTTTCGTCACAAAAAGTAATAAATTTTCTATTTTTAAATTCACCACCATGATCACTATGGATGGACAAAATTGACATTTGTTTCTCATAGAACATTGAAAATGCTTCGTCTTTGCTAGTCACCAGGATTACCTATGTGAATCTAGAATAGTCATCCACAATGATATATACATACCTTTTTTCTCCAAGATTGATAACATCAAATGGTCCAAAGAGATCCATATGTAATAATTTCAAAGGTCTAGATGTGGATACCTCATTTTTAGGATGGAAGGACACTTTGGTCTTCTTTGACAGTTGACAAGATTTGCATATTTGATTTTTGTCATAATTTAGTTTAGGTAGACCAATCACAAGAATCTTTTTCCACAAAGATCCGATATTTGACATGTTGATATGTCCCATCCTTTTATGCCATACCCATGGGTCATCTTTGATAGTAATTAGGAATTTTCCAACAATATCATCTTGTTGTACTAGATAAATTTTTTCATAGTTCTTTTTATTGAACAATATCTCATTGTCCATATTGAATAAATTATATGCAGATGGTTCAAACATAACTTTGTGACCCTTGCCACATAATTAACTAATACTCTGCAAATTGTGCTTGAGTCCTACATATAATATATCCTCTATGCATGCATTAAATAAACCATAAAATTTACCTATTTCTTTGATGAAACCTTTATCATTGTTGTTGAATGCAACTGTTCCTCCATTTATTAGCTTCAATTCTTTGAATAGCTTCTTGTTTCTAGTCATATGTCTTGAGCAGTTGCGATCAATGAACCAAGAATTGCCAGACGTAGCTTTTAAACTTACCTGCATTCAAAGCAAATATTCTTCTAACCTCTTTGGTACCCAAGTATAGGGTCCAATAGTGTTAGTGGAATTATGTGTGCTAGAAGATTATGTATAATCCTTGGGTTTCCATCTCATTTTTGCACCTTTTTCTTGCATCTTTTTAGCACAGCAATCATACACTTTGTGACCAATTTTATTGCAGAAATAGTAAGTGTTTGAAATTCTGCTTTGTGCATTATATTCCATTGGTATCTTTACCTTGGGATATCTTATTAACCTTCTAGTATTTGGAAAATTTTCTCTTTCTTCTACGAGGTTCATACCCTTGGACTAACCAGCAAATTTTTATGAATTTTCATCATCTAAGTGCTCGCAACTAAGTCCCTTTTTACTAGTTTGACTAGTCATTCTCATGAAGTTAGTGACAGACTCTCCTTGTTGGAGAATTTGCTCAACAAACTATTAAATATCTCTATCTCCTTCTTCAAATTTTCAACCTCTTTTTGTAGAGATATACTTCTTTTTGCCAGAATAAAATTTACTTTGATAGTTGTATCAAAGTATCTTTTCTTTTGAGTAAATTTTTGGCCAAGTGATTCAAACTCACTAAAGAGAGAGTTGTAGGATTGTTGTAACTCATTAAAATTTTTGCATTTGATATAGGTACTATTCAAGCTTGAAGAGTCAGAACTATAAGAGTAATAAGAATTTACCTCTGTCTCCATCTCTGATGTGCATTACTCTTTGATGGAGATTTGATTTGCTAATTCGTTCTCCATGTGCGCCATGCAACATATTTTTGTGAGGTGTCCAACATCATTGTCACTTTTCTCACTTGAACTTGTGCATGATGAGTCGTCATCATTCACGTACATTTGTCTAGCTTGATTTCTCTATGACTTCTTAACATATTTCTTTTCTCTTCTTTGATCTTTCCCATTCATGTTCACTTTTTCTTCATTAGGACACTTAGGCGATATGTGTCCGATCCCTCCACATCTATAGCATGTGGAGAAATCTCTCTTTCTTTTAGCCATTTTCTTTTGTTGTCTAGGCCGTCTCCTCGAGGTGTTACCTCTGCTGCTTCTTGCAAACCTTCTGAAGTTTCTGACAACATGGCCATATCATCTTCAGTTTATAATGCAGGTTCACTACTCTTCTCCTTGGTCACTTTGAGAGCAATACCATTTTTTGCTTTGTTGGCTCATCTCTCTTACTTTTGATCAGCTCATGTGACTTCAGTGAGCTGATGATATCATCCACTAGAAGCACGTTCAAATCCTTTACTTGTTCTATCACTGTGATCTTCTGGTTCCAAAATTCTAGTAATGCCCTTAGTATCTTCTTTACCTATTCAAAATTTGTGACTTCGTTTTCCAATCCTTTCAAAGCATTAGTAATTTTTGAAAAATGAGCATAGATTTCTGATATGCTCTCCCTTCTTTCATCCTAAAATTTTTTAGTTCTCCTATCAACATGTTCCTTCTGGTTCTTTTGACCTATAAGGATCCTTCATAAATAGATACTAATTTATCCCAAATTCCTTTTGTTGTAGTGTAAGAGGATACTCTATCAAATTAAGTTGAAGATAATCCATAGAATAAAGAGTTCATAGCCTTTGCATTATTTTGAACAAAGATGGCACTTCTCTTTAGTCTATGCACCTATTTCAGCGGTGGGAAGGGTGATTTCTATTTCAATGGCCTTCCAAGATTCCATATCATTGGATATAATAAATTGCTTCGTCCTCAACTTCCAGTAAGCGAAGTAGGTTCCATCAAATAGGGGTGGTTGGGTAGAAGAATGCCCCTCTACAAATATCTAAGAAGAGGATGATGGGTTTACCATTAGATCACTACAAGTGTTTATGTAGTTTGCTCTAATACCAATTCTTAGTCCCAAAGCTTAGGTAAATACCCAAGAGGGGAGGGGTGAATTGGGTACTTAAAATTTTGCTAAACCCCTTTAGGATTAAACGTCCCTCTAGCAGTTAATCCAATCACTCAATCAATGTACAAATAAATAAGATATAGGAATTTTTATAGTGGTTTGAGTTAACACTTTACTCTGCTCTTCCAAGGACACTCTCTTCTTAGTATCTTAGGTTCTACTATCTCTAATAATAGAAATATAGTCAGTACACTCTACACTCTTCTAGATTTCAGCTCCACGGGGCATAACTAAAGTGCTCCCAACACTCTTCTAGATTCCAGCTCTAGGGGACATAAACATAGTGCTCCCAACACTCTTCTATATTCCAAATCTAGGGGTAGTAAATATAGTGCTCCTAGCACACTTCTAGATTCCATCTCTAGGAGGGCCTTAAATAGCTCTTATCTGCACTCAAGCAATCATTGCTCTTCTTGAGTCTAACCTCAACCACCAGCTCAATAAATAATACAATAAATGAATATCAAAAGTTAAGATACTTATACAGATACTTCACAATAAGCATAGAGGAAGAATTCTGAAACTTAAATGTAGAAGTAAATGATCTTCCCAAAAGGTGGTTAGAAGCTTTCAAAGAAAGTTGAGGAAGATTTGAATGCAAGGCTCACAATTCTTGAAAGATGTAGAAGGTTTTGACTCAGCTCAGTAAATGCTCTCAAGAAGGGATTGAATATTTTTCTCGATAATTCTTCCTCACCTTCTTGATCCATAGATGTTGCATTTATAACTACTTTGAATTCAAGCCATTAGTGGTAGGTAAACTCCATTAATGAGAGAAGACCATTTTAATTAACATATTTGAATTCTGTCTTCTGATTAATTCTTGTCTACTAGAGTGCCTGTGGTGCCATCCTTAGAGAAGATGATTTCCTAATTCTTGATAAGTATTGATCAAAGAGATTCTACAATGACTGATGCTTTCATCAATTTGGAAAGACCCTCATTAATGCGGGATGATATCCAACGATTTGAATTGTCCGTTGCTAGTCTTCACTTTCGTTAGATAAAGTATCTGTATAGTTGTTCATCATACAAAGTCCCTTAATCATCTCATTTGCCCATGACAAGTAGTAGACGAACCTTGTTACCGCGGACGAATTGTATTTCCTGCAGTTCATCTTTTGGTTTGTTTGTTGCAAGTAATAGACGAATCTAGTTAGCGTGAATGAATCATCTTTTTAGTAGTTCGTCTGTTGATTTTTCCATTGCAAGTAATAGACGAATCATAGAGGAAATGACAAAGATGGCTTATCATATATGAGACAAAGCAAGCTATTTGTCTATGGATTACTTAGATCAGATGAATCTAGTTGCTCCACATTTATCTGTGTTGACAAATGATCATTGGCTTGCTGGCTATTTGTTTGTGGCTTACTTATGACAGACGAATTCTATTATATGATCATTGCTTTACACTCGTCAGAAATAAACTTTACTGTGATAGATTGTAACAACCCGGGGCTCTAGTGTGATATTGTCCGCTTTGGGCACACACCCGCACGGTTTTAAAACGCATCACACCTTCACAACCGAGCCCCACAAATATAGCCCAAGACTCCCTCCCTCACCCAGGCGATGTGGGATGCCACTCACGCCATCCACCCCTCAAGGACCTCAGTGTCCTCACTGA
>JAYJMB010004176.1:0-11200 GCA_036873735.1 Pouteria campechiana | reverse complement strand
ATCATGTCCAAATACTTCATCTAATAAAATATAACTTTACACTTCAGTTCATTCTCAATCACATTAATACTAAAGCCTAAAATTTAACACCCCAGGTGTTACAACTTGAGCCTCATAAGCATATTCTTAGGATTGCTTTATGATGTATTTATTCATGTTCTGATTATGAACATGTTGCTATTTTACTATTATTTTTTATTCAGCCTATTTACTGAGTTTGCCCAAACTGACGCCTTCTTATTCTATTTTTTTAGTTGGCGAGGCAGATAACAGAGCCAACTACAAGTTGGTGCTTGAGAGCCAATCTGAAGACACTATTAGTATGAGTATGATAAATTGGGATTGTATTCCTATCATGTATTAGTATATGAATGTATTTAAAAGATTTCAAATTCTTTATAATGAAATATATTAGCATGTCATAATGGTATTGTGGATAGATTTGTAATATTCTAGTCATGTTTATTATCATCATGGGGCAACTATGGTTCTGGGCAGCTATGGGTAAGTTGGGTGGTTTATGTTATTATTTTGTAGTTATTAAATTTGAGTTTTTATATGATCAATAATTGCAAATGTTTCAATCCTAATATTTTAGGGTAGACTCTACTGGAGTTTTGACAGGATATTTCCCTTAAAAATAGAAAAATTATAGGAAAAAGTTAAAATGCATAGGCCCTAAGGCAAGGTTTGAAATTTTTGCTTTTGAAAAATTCTATTCTTATTTGATTGGTTCAAAAGTGATTGCTTATTTTGACCATTTTGGTGGTCCCTTATATAATGGTAGCCCAAGAGGGGGGTTAATTAAGCTTTAAAACTTTTTGGCCAAATCAAATGATTAAAGTGCTAAAGGAATAACTAAAACAGATTGCACAACCCACAGCACAAGATTTTTATAGTGGTTTGGCCCTTTCAGGGTTCCTACTCCACTTCTCTGAGTTAGTCTTTTCTACTAAACTCAGGTTCCACTAATATCTTGATCAACCTGATCAAATATACATTGGTTTTACAATAAGCTCACTAACTAACTTACTAGTTTTCCAAACTAACTAGAAACTTTCACAACTTATTGGTTTTCAAAGCTTACCAATAAACTTACACCCTTTCAACAAGCTCACCAACTAACTTATTGGTTTTCCAAACTAACTAGAAACTTTCACAACTTATTGGTTTTCAAAGCTCACCAACAAACTTATACCCTTTCAACAAGTTCCCTACTTGCTTATCTCAATACACAAATACCAAGCACTCTGCTTATGTTCCAAACACTAAAACAAAGTGTACAGATTGATGTCTCTTACTTAGATAGATTTGTACATAAAATTTTGAACTTTCAGTAACTAAATAAGCCAATGAGAGTAAAAAATTCAAACTTCTTGATTAAGAAGTGATTTAGACTTTGAGAGCTTATGACAGAGATGTAGCCATTGGAGTTGAACTTTAAAGGAAGATTTTGAATGCCTTTTGTATTTTCAGCAATGATCAGTGATATTCAAGAGTTGGTTTTCTTTTGCTTCTGAATCTCTCTTTTATAGGTTAAGAGAGATTTTTTTGTTTTTAACTTTAGTAGACATTAAAACATTCGAAAATATTTTTTACCTTATATTTTGTCTGACGTTTGACTTTTTTGCACTCTGGTATCGGTCTGCTACTTTGTCATTGACTTTTCTTAACGTTCACTTTCATCATGGGTGTTCCGAAATTGCTTCTTCAGTTAATCTGAATAGACGAGTGAACAGTTAATGTCTCAAATGATTTCGGATGACATGATTTATTTTTCTTCAGATTCTCAAAAATAATAGTAAGCCTTCTTAGTTACACAATCCTTTGTAGAAAGAAGTTTAGATTTTTTAAACTTTTAAGGCTTCAAAAAGATGAATCTAAAGTATTGTTTAATATCTCCAAAGCTTGGTCATTATTTCCAAAGTGAGGCTTTGAGGACCCCAAAGCAGATCTATTTACTCTAAAGCTTGTTCGAATTTACTCTAAAATGTGACTCTAAGTTCTCCGAAGCATATCTGTTTACTCCGAAGCGTAGCTGATTAACTCTGAAGCTTGTCCTATTATTTCTGAAGTGTACTGTGATAACTCCAAAACTTCTATGACCACACCAAAGCATACTTGATGATTTTGAAGCTTTCTTGATAATTCTGAAGTATGTTGTGACTTGTCCAAAGCTTTGAAAAAGACTCCAAAGTGTGCTTATGACAACTCTGAAACATGCTGTGAGGATTCTAAAGCTTATTTGGGCTTTCTCCAAAGCTTTCCAATTATCTCCGAAGCTTGTCTATCTACTCCGAAACATACTTGTAACGATTTCTAAGTATTTTATTTTATTTTACTCCGAAGCTCGTTGTGAAGACTCCAACATATGATGTGACTTGTCTGAAGCTTTGCTATGATGACTATAAAGCTTTTTAATTTACTCTGAAACACATTATGACTACTCTGAAGATTCTTGATTAACTCCAAAGTTATTGTGATGATTCTGAAGTTTTCCATTTTACTCAAAAATATGTTGAGATAACTCCAAGGTTGTTACTGTTGGCTCCAAAGGGTGTCTTCAAGACTTCAAAATTTCTATTTTCTTATTTTAAGTATGTATGAAATTTATATACTTAATTTTAAAAGAGCATTTACTTTGTGTCTTCCTTTTATCATCATAAATGTTATTTTCAAGTTGAGTATGAGTTAATATTTCTGCAACATACTTGAGAACAGATTGTTAGTACCTTAATGTTTCACTTATGTTTTTGCTCATCATCAAAACATACTTGGTTAAGAATGTTCGTCATCAAAATCAAGCTAGATAATATGTTCAACATTCTCTCCATTTTTGACGATAACAAAATAGTAAGTGATATACCTTTCAAAGCTTGTCTAACAATAAATTTAAAGCAACTTATTTTGCAGATATTACATAAAGATTTCTATTAACCAATTCATTATAGCTCCCCCTGAATTGATGCATATTATTTTAACTGTATATCATAGAAATTTTCATTTCCATGCCATCTAATATATGCACCTATCATTTTAGTTAATATCACATTATCACATTTTCTCCCCCCTTTTGTCATAATCAAAAAGGCGGAAACAAGCAACAATAAGTCAAAGAAAAGATGCATATGTATATTGAACTTTTTCAAAATTTCAGATAAAATTGTTGATACAAAAAAATTACATTAGAAAAAATTATGTCAGAGAAAAAAAAATAAAAATACGGCAGGTTATTCGCTTCAAATTATACCACAAGTGTATGGCATCAAGTTTTATAGTTTAGTGATAAGTAAGTGTCGTATCCACAGGGATTGTGTATTTCAACCTTTCACTAGCTATCGTTATAAATAATTTTAACTTTACTTGGATGACCGAAAACATATAAATCTTAACTAACAACTAAACAGAATAAATTTGAATTGAATAAATTAGTATATGGAAATCCTCGAGGATTGACTTCATTTATGTTTCATTCATGGCAATTTTAACTCAAATCTAATTTAACAATGCATAAGTTTATAAACCGAGAATCCCAATTTACTTAACCCCCTATTCCAAGTGATAGATTAAATATCTATTCTCAAAACCTTGATTTCAATATCCCTATAAAAATCTGAGTAATAAGAATGCATTAATATCTATGGTTCTCTATTGAAGATTTCATAAAATACAAAAGCTCTCCCAAGTTAACTATAGTTTTATGCTATGATATTTAAATCCTAATTGGGTTCACCTCTCCCAAGTGTCAAACCCTAATTATAAAATCATCCAATGGGTAGCAAATCAATTGAAAGCCTTAAATACCAAATATCACAAATAAACCTAATTGCATTGCTAAATAAGAAAGTCATTAATTACACTATGAACTCAACATAAAATTGATCTCTTCACTAGAAAAAGAGAGATTAGCCACTCATGATGTAAAAAAAATCAAACCAATAAAATTCCAACATCATCATAGTTTCAATTCCAAGATGAACCACAAATATAAGGAAGTAAAATAATGAAAACCAAAACAATTCAATGTCTTTCCCCTTTTCAGTCTGTTCTTCACTCCTTGGTTATGATTTGGATCTCTCGATCTCCAAGTTGATCTTCTCCCTTTAAAACCACCTTCAAAAACTCTCTCAAAAACCCATAGAAATGTAGCCACCAAGTGCCTCCTTCAAAAGTCCCCCAAACCCTAGTCAAAAAGACCCTTTCAAATCAAGTCCAATAATTGGAAAGATGTGCAATCCGCAGAAATTTAGAACTCTAATTTTATGTATGGGCGCTTAAGCTCCAATTTAGGCGATTGAGCACCCAAATTGCTGCCAAAAATCTAAAGATGCTTTGTGATTTGGGTGCCTGAGCGCCAATTTGGGCATTTGAGAGCCCAAACTGCTGCCCACTTTTGCTGCATTGCTCCATTCTTGCTTCAATTTGTGCTTCTTTCCCCAGTTTAGCTTCATTACCTTTGGATCTTAAACACCTATAAAAATCATGTAGAAACATGTGAAGAATTTAGAAATTCTCAAGGATTAATAAGTAAATAAGTTTGTTTAATATTAATATAAGTGAATATAATTTGCTTATCAAATACCACCAAACTTACTCAATTGCTCATCCTCGAGCAAAACTCATCGTCCTAACTTCTAAACTAAACATCAAGGCAGAATTGATTAAATTCATTATTCCAAGACCAAACAAAAAAATAACATGGCTAGAATTAATACTCCTGAGTGTCACTCATGTCTAAAATTCCAACTCAAACATCATCATACCTACTTTCAATCCCTTTGTGCATGTGCAACTAGTTATAGCCATTTCACTTTCATTCATATCCTACTTAGGTTCATTCAGGCATCTAATTAATGCATACGCAATACAAACTCTATGAATTCACAATTTAAGAGAGATTACACTAGATATACATGTAGCTTTTGAACTCTTTTTGTTTTCTTTGTAGATTGTATTACTATCACACTCTTCATAATGATCTTCATTTGGATTCTTTAGAATGTGATCCCCCTGAAATTTCTTTGGGCTATAATACTACCATACCCCTAAACTTATTTTCTTTTCACTTCACGGCGGAGTGGTCCCCCCAGTAAATTTATAAGTTCTTTTCAAAGCTTTTCTATATCTATTGTTCATCTCAACTAATAATTGCAATGAATTCTAAGGTCCTAATTGCACTATGCCTTCTTAGTCACCTAAATTAAGTATAAGTACTCAATGAATATAAAGAAAATAACTACTGTGATCAAGTGTATAAGGGATCTCAAGCAAAATAGACTAGTGTTCAAGTTGAGTATCAAACATCGTTGACCTTCTTCATTTTCTTTCTCATCCACTGTAAAACCAAAAACTCTGTTCATAAAATTGGTCTCTTATAATGATCTTGATCAACTAGCATACCTACCATCACAAATACTAGACAAACTAATCGCACACACAGCACAAAATATATCAAACCAACAAAGCATATAATATAAACTAGATCTCCCTAGACACATACAAACATAGCTAAAAGTGACAAAGACGAACAAACTCAACTAATAGACCAACAAACACACAATTGACACCCACCCCAAACTTAAAAACAAACATTGCCCTCAATGTTGAAAAAGCATGATAAAAGGAGGACTTTCCTAAAAAATATCGTCATTCATCAACCTCCTCATCCTTGTTCTCATCCTCTTCCTTAGACTCTTCTTCAAAGTTGAGTGAAGGAAAGGTGGGTGGGTGGGGAAGACCACTGAACTAGCACTCTGTGACATGCTGCAAGATTGGAATTATTGCCTCTGCTCCCTCATCATCCGCCTCTACAAAGATTGCATTTCTTCTATTTGATCCTATAATGCTGCCATAGTGGGTTCTTCAGAAGGGGGTGGTATTGAAGGATGTTGTTGGGCAGAACTAGGTGCATTAGATGGGCCATCCTCTCTTGCAGTACTCTTCAGCTTCTTAAAAGATAGTAGTGTTGCAGAAGTCATCTTTGGAAGTAGTTGGATCTCTTCGGATGCACTTATAGGAACCCCCACTGTCAAGCATAACTCGTAGAGGAATGAAGGGTATTCCAAACCATTTGTCAACTTCCCCATAATGAAAGAAATGATGGATCCTTGAATTACCTGTCCGACAATGGACATCTCATTCTGGATGGCGTAATTAAGTAACACCCTTTCCCTTGTAACTTCAGTGAAATGAAGACTAGGCATCAATTTAGTCAAAATGAACCAATGCCATGCCTTACCCTTTGGTTTTAGCTAACTTGCTAAGAAGTTGTAGACCTTGTAATTGTGTCTCTTCCATTGTGTCCCTAATTTTGGTAAGAAATTAATGACTACATCATAATCTGGTTCTTCTTCTAACCAAGCTGAGTATGCATCATTCTCTATATCTTTAACCGTGTAGATGCAATTGATTGAGAATTTGTCATAAGGTATCAATTTCCTATAGACTAATGCCTTTAGTTGCTTTGGATCTTCCTGATGTTGTTTCCTTGCGTTAGCATAGAACTCATGAATAACTGGCACCACAGTTGGACTAGGTTGATCTACAAATAGCTCCCAATTTCTAGCACTGATAACATCATCAATCTTGCCAACAAGAGAATCAAATCACCTTTCTGGGATACATTTCCTACTGACAATTGATTTTTGAAAATTTTCCGTTGTCGTTCCATTGACAAATGTAGGCTTAATCAATTGATTAGATTCAACCAATTTCCTTTTCTTTGATGGCCCAGTGGAGATTAACTTTCTCGGAGGCATTATTATTTGCTTCACTGAGGATGCCAATTAACAAATATCACTCAATGGACAAAGAGAGATTTCACACACTACACAGAAGAGTGATCTTGTTTCTAAGAGCCCATTCATCAAACATAACCCCAGCACACCAACCAACTAGCAATTTTTCCTTTAATGAAATGCCCAATATCATTCCAACACACAACCCTTATTCAAACAAACTTTAATCAATGCAAGAATTATGAAGATTACACCAACACTTTAGTTTAGGCATTTCAACAAACACCTCATGTTCACATGTGAAAAACCAACTTTCCAACACCTCAACTTCTCCACACCAAAATAAAATCTCAATAAAAGTAATGGAATCAATGCATTTGAGTGAGTAAGAGAAGGTGTGTTTCTTGTCATCTGAATCCTAGAAGAATCCTCCTAATTCTAGAAATCCACTTCAAAAATTGGTTTTGATGGAGTGAAGGTGGGGCATCCCTTGATGTTTGAGGAATGAAGATGTGCGGGGAATGAAGGTGGTGGCTTGGAGAAGGGGGGGAAATGCTTGGAATGGAGGTTTCGGTTTCTTGAGGTGGGAAGCTTGAAGAGGAGAAAGCTTTGGGCATTTCTTCAATGGAGGATTTGGAGTTTTGGGGAAGAAGATTCGAAGAGGGGAAGGTTTGGGCATTTGGGAAGGCAACACGAAAGGTTCGTATTTAAGAAAGGGGCAACATGACTAGGCGCTTGAGTGCCTGTATGGGAAGCACACAAATTGCTAGTTCTGATGACTTTGGCATGGAATGAAGTGATGCCTAAGCGCCAATATGGGCGCTTGAGCGGCCAAATGACTAAATGATAAATGCACTCTTGCTCCCATTTTGATGTTTGAAACTTCATGTACTCCAAATTGTATGCCATACCCTTGCTTTCATGATTATTTCCTATAGAAACAAACACAACAAATCCATCAATGGGTTTTATTGGATCATGTAACAAGCTAATCAATTCAATCTAACCTAAACCGGTTTTATTATTGATAATGAAATAAATGGATAACTACATCTACAAAACTAAAAACAAATGAAAGCTCAAAATCTTGGGTTGCCTCCCAAGTAGCACTTAGTTTATAGTCTATAGCCCAAATAGTGTTCTCTCTCAATCACCATCCTTCAACTGGGTCACCTCCCCACTTTTGCCATCTTGTCCCAAATAGTGCTTAATGCATTGGCTATTAACTTGAAACATTCTCCCATCTTGCGTCCTCAGTTCAACTACTCCATGAGGGAAAACTTTGTTGATAATAAATGGGCCTAACCACCTTGATTTTAGCTTTCCTGGAAATAGTTTCAGCCTTGAGTTAAAAAGCAAAACTTGTTGCCCCGGTTGGAGTTCCCTATTGACAATGGGTTTGTCATGCCATCTCTTTGTCCTCTCCTTGTAAATTCTGGAATTCTCATAAGCTTAGTGATGGAATTCCTCCAACTCATTCAGTTGATGCATACGCTTCTGACCTATAGCCCCTAAATCTAAGTTAAGTTTCTGTATTGCCCAATATGCTTTGTGCTCTAATTCTACTGGAAGATGGCATGCCTTTCCAAAGAGTAACCTATGCGGAGACATGCCCATTGGTGTTTTGTATGCCATTTGGTATGCTCATAGTGCATCTTCCTATCAGTTTGACCAATCCTCATAGTTCCCTCCTACTGTCTTCTCTAGTATCTATTTTATCTCCCAATTAGATACTTTAGCTAATCCATTCACCTATGGATGATAAGCAAACGCCACCTTGTGTCTCACACCATACTTAGATAGTAGGTCATTGAATAATTTGTTGCAAAAATGGGAACCTCCATCACTGATGATCGCCCATGGTGTCCCAAACCTTGTGAAGATGTTCTTTTGTAAAAACTTTAACACTACTTTAGCATCATTTGTTGATATTGCTACTACTTCAACCCACTTTGAAACATAGTCTACAACAAGTAGAAGTATGAATGACCACTAGAAACTGGAAATGGTCCTATGAAGTCAATTCCCCATACATCAAAAACTTCCACTTCAAGAATATTCATCAATGGCATCTCATTTCTCCTTGAAATTGTTCCCATTTGCTGACAGTGATCATAGGTTTTAACAAACTTATAGCTATCCTTGAAAAGTGAGGGCTAATAGAACCTGGATTGTAGAACTTTTGTAGCAATTCTATCCGCACCATGATGGCCTCCATATGCAGATGAATGGCAACTCTGTAAAATGTCTTGAATTTCTTCTTCAAGGATGTAGCTCCGGATTATCTGATCTGCACATACCTTGAATAAGAATGGGTTATCCCAAAGAAATGCCTTGACATCATGTAAAAACTTCTTCTTCTTTTGCCCTTCAATGTTTGGAGGATAAGTGCCACATGCTAGGTAATTCACAAGGTCTGCATACCATGGAAATGTACCACTCAATGTGAAGAATTGTTCATCTAGAAAATTCCCTTGGTTTGCATTCTCATTGCTTGGGTGTTCTAATCTAGACAAGTGGTCAGCTACCACACTTTCACTCCCCCTCTTGTCTTGAATTTCCAAATCAAATTCTTGCAACAATAGTACACAACAAATTAATCTAGGCTTTGCATCCTTTTTCCAAAGAGGTGGTGTAAAGCTACATGATTAGTTTGTATGACGACCTTTAAGCCAATGATATAGGATCAAAACTTTTCCAATGCAAAATCCACTGCTAATAATTCTTTTTCTGTTGTGGTGTAGTTCTTTTGTGCGTCATTCATCATGATATATAGCTTTAATGATCGTATCATGCTTTTGACCCAAAACTGCTCCCACTACTATATCACTTGCATCACACATGATCTCGAAAGGCAGATTCTTCCAAGTTGGGACTGATTTTGAGGTTTATGTGACTGTTGAAATCTAGGAGGATGATGTAGGTTGTTTCTTTGATTTCCATAGGGAAGATTATCCTGATTTCTCCAATTTCCAAGATAGTATGGATTTTGCATATTATTTCCTTAAAAATTATTGTAGCCCTCGTTGATGAATTACACTTCTTCTCTGGTTGGATTTCCAATAGCATAAGCTTCAATTGGCAAAGAAGAAGACGATGTCTCACCTACAGCTACCATTCCTTTAGGTGTTGAATTTGCAATGGCTATTTGATGTGTCAATGAGGACATTTGTGTTGTCAAAGCTATAATCGGATCCACTTTAAGACAACCTGCCACCTTTCTCATGGTATTTCTCTCATTCAGCCACTGGAATGTATTTTAAGTCATTTCCTCAAGTAGTTGGTATGCCTCAGTTGCAGTCTTTGCCATTAATGAACAACCATATGTTGCATCCACTATTATTCTTGTTTACCCATTCAACTCATTGTAGAATAACTGAATTTGCAGCCAATCTGGGAAACTGTATTGTAGACATCTTCTAAGTAAATCCTTGAATCTTTCTTAACACTCATAAAGTGGCTCGAAATCCATTTGTCTGGATTGACCAATTTCACTTCTTAATTGAGCTATTTTTGCAGGTGGGAAGAACTTTATTAGGAATTTCTCCACCATCTCATCCTATGTTGTAATACTTCCTGGTTGTAAACTCTGCAACCATCCTCTTGCTTTATCCTTCAATTAAAATGGGAAAAGTCTTAGTCAGATAGCCACATCTGTTATTCCATTCATCTTAACTGTGTCATTGATCTCCCCAAACCTGGCTAAATGAACATTCGGGTCTTCACTCAGTGAAACCCCAAACTGGTTTTGCTGAACCATGTTAATCAAAGATGGCTTCAATTCAAAGTTGTTTGCATTAATGGCTGGATGAGTGATACCGAAGTAGTTTTCATTAACCACCAGTTTGAAGTAATCCCTGATTGGCCTCTATTATTCTATCTATGGCTGAATGTGTGCTTGCTCTGCCATTGCTCTTCTTTCTGTTCGCCTTGCTTTCTGAATCTTTTTTATTATTCTCTTTATTTCTGGATCATAAGGAATAATGTCAGAATTTTCAAGATCTTGCATGCATTGCTATGAAAAATAAAAAAATTGAACTTGCTAAAAGAAAGGGATACTAAATTCCAAATTAAAGCAAATTATCTATTAACAACATTAGTAAACGAAAGTTATAATTATGCTAATCTCAGGCAACAACACCAAAAAATTGTTCACTTCAAATTATACCGCAAGAGTATGGTGTCAAGTTTTATAGTTTAGTAATGAGTGAGTGTTGTATCCGTAGGGATTGTGTATTTCAACCTTTCACTAGCTATTGTTATAAATAATTCTAACTTTATGTGGATGACCAAAAACATATAAATCTTAACTAACAACTAAACAGAATAGCTTTGAATCAAATAAATCAATATATGGAAATCCTAGAGGATTCTCTTCATTTATGTTTCATTCATGGCAATTTCAATTCAAATATAATTTAACAATGCATAAGTTTATAAACTGAGAATCCCAATTTACTTAA
>JAYJMB010004175.1:0-56551 GCA_036873735.1 Pouteria campechiana | reverse complement strand
CTAGGAAATTGAATAGAGATCCTACGTGGCAAAGCGTAGCCCGACGAATTAGGTATCTGTGTTAGAGTTCTCTAACAAAAGATAATGCAAACAAACAATAAATGGATAGAGTATTTTTATAATGGTTCCAGTTAACTACTCTACTCCACTCTTCCAAGAACACTCTCCTCTGGTGTCTTGGGTTCCACTATTTCTTATAGTAGAAATATAACTAGTTGCACTTTGCATTCTTCTTGATTCTAGCTTAAGGGGGCGTAATCACTAGTGCCACTGCACTCTACTAGATTCTAGCTCTAACGGGGCATGAATACAATACTTAGCAGACTAACTATGAGACACACACCAGTAGTTATGAATGCTCTTCTTAAGTCTGGTCTCCAATACCAACTCAAGTCAATCATAGAAATGAAATAGAAAGATTAAATACTCTTCAAAAAGTGCTTCTTCATAAGTATAGGGGAAGGAATTTTAGAAACTTTGATTATAGAAGTAATAGTTCTTCCCAAAGATAGTTGGATGCTTTTAATAGAGATTGCAGAAGATTGAAGTACAAAGGCTTGGAGTTTTACTTTTGTAGTAGAAGGAACGAAGGTTTAAGCTCTAAGAAATGCAACAGTTCCGTTATTTTTCTTGTCTCTGTCCTCTTCTCTTATACTCAGCTTTGAATCCAAACGTTGGAGGTAAGTGAGCTTCATCAAATGTAGAAGAAAATTTGAAGCTTTTCCTAATGGAATGAGCCATTTTTGGTTGGGTGAAATAGTTATAAAACAACTGTAATAACTTGCAATGACATTCTTTCTAGAAATGGCAGCTAGAAAATTAGAATCATGTAAAGCAAAGGTTTTGGACAGACTGGACTTGTCCAATGATTGCTATTTGTTATTTTGGATGATGTTATTATGTCTCAAGTTAATATTTTGGATGGAGAGTCTCCCTACAGTATTGCTCTTCATGAACATTCTTTGTTTCGAATAGAGTTGCTTGCTCAAGATCATTCGGAGTTTAAATTTTGGATAGAGCTGGAAAGACGGACTAAATGGCTTTGTTTGAAATGTTTCTGTTCATCGGAAGTTAGTTTTCCTTATTGTCTGAATTTTCATGATAGTGTTAAATTGTCTGAATTGTCGTGATAGTGTTAAAGTTTTGTTTGAACCTTTCTCTTTGTTCAAACTTATCATGACAACGTTAAAGTTTTGTCTGAAGCTTGTTCTTTGTCTGAACTTTTCATGACAACATTAAAGTTTTGTCCAAAGCTTGCTCTTTGTCTAAACTTCAACAACTAGGTTTGGGAAGGACTTAAGCAGTGTCCAACTATGGCCTTTGTCTTTGCTTTACATCATCCAAGATGTTGGATAGATTGAGGTGCAATTCCATTCTTAGCTTTGGAAGAAGGTTGCGTCCGAGCTTTGAAGTGAATATTTAGGACTATTTGGTAGCCTTGGAAAATTTCTTTAACTGCTAGAAGGCTGTCCAAGACTTCACTTACACTATTTGAAACTCTAGCTTGTCTAGTAGAGTTTTACACTATCCTAGTATTACATTGTTCTTCTAGCGTTTAGACTTGACATGTCAACACATCCACTTCTTCATTTGGGAATCATTCTTTCTGTCTTGAATTTATTTCTACACTCATAATCTTAATAGATTTTCATTAATATTTAATTAAGTTTTGTTTGTCATCAAAACTATGCAATTATACTAACACCAGCTTCTTTTGATGAAGCTATAAGATTGTCTGCCTTTGATAAATGGCTGAGTGCCATGTAAGAAGAAATGACTTCAATGGCTAAGAATAATGTATAGGAGTTAGTTATCTTTTACATTTGAGATAAAAGACTTAGCTCAGGCAAATTATGTGTTTGGGAAAGAGATAAAGAGGGATCGCTTTCAGAGACTCTTGAGCTTGTCTCAAGAAACCTATATAAGAAGAATTTTAAAGTGATTTTCACATACACTATTCAAACCTATCGATACTTCAAAGGAAAAAGGCATAATTCTTAGCATTGACAAATGTCCAATAATAGAAGAAGAAAAAATGCAAATGGTTGAGGTGCCATATGCAAGCACTATTGGTAGTCTAATGTATGCTTTTATTCTTGGAGGTGCAGCCATCTCTAGGTGTAGTAAAAAACAAGGATGTGTTTCCTTGTCCACTATGAGTTAGAATTTGTAACATGTTCAACTGCAATATAAAAGGTAATATGTTTGCTTAGAATTTGATGCATTCTCTATTGATGAAATAAGTTTTCATTTATGAGTTTTAAGGCATATATCTAAATGTAAGAAATTGACGTCACCAAGCTTTAAATCGGCCTTCTCACATTGGTGATCACCTTGGCATTGAGATAGCATGGAGGATGAGAATAAAAGATCACGGGTACCGTGTTTATGTGATTTCCTTGATGCTTAGAGAGCGAGCAAGGGTTAAACAATTTTAAGTGTTGCCTTAGCAAGACTAAGATGAGACAAGTTATCTAGTTGAATATTGAGTATTTCTACATCTACATGTAGCCTACAAAGAGCTACATGGAGATTCATGTGTTAGAATCTCATATTAGATGCTCTAGGAGAGATTAGATCAACATTTGTATGATGTTAAAGCATGACAAAGTAAGTGGGAGCTCCACCATAGCATACATAACATCCTATATGTGCTGTAAGTTAACCATATTAGGGAGTGATTGAATGGACCCTGCGTTATCACTGTGTGAGCCCTATGAACTTTTAGTCCAAATGATACCCTTTGTGACTAGGAACTATGTCATAAAGTTGAAACTTGATATTGCTACTTTAGCATGTTATCTAAGAATCATGTGTCATTTGATTTAATGGAGCATATCTAGGAAAGAAATTAGGTTGAGATGGATTGACATGAGTGTCTAAGGAAAAATCATTTAGTATCACACTAAGTGTTTGTGGCTCACTGCCTGGGCGATTATATTGGATATATTTCGATGTATTCATGAGTACAAATGTATTTAGACATCAACATGCTCTATATTAGTCACCAGATGGATTCTAGATGTTGTAAATATGCGATTAGAATGGTTTGGGCTATGAACAAGATGCAAAGTGTAGTGTTATATTTGTTAGATGGTAACTTAATATGACACAAGATTTGAGAGATCAATTGTATAACATATGCAAATGGAGATGTTATTTGTGGATGATGTATCCATGTTGTAATACAAATCCAAGTGTTTCTTGGATTGTGTAGTTGTCCAAGTGGGTGGATAAGTCCCATTCTTAGTAGGACTTGTATATGCAAAAGGCCCTTTCTCTCTCTCTCTCTCTATATATATATATATATATTCTTTATGATTATTGTTAGGGTATCCATTAGTTATAATCCCTTGGTATTTGGAACATGTACATGGTGGGAGACTCTGGAAGCTCTTCTATAAAATAAGAAAGAGGCTTGTAAGGTACATTGATTAGATCTTACATTTCCGCATAATAAGGTATGTACTTTATCCTAAATTATCTATGTGATGATTCCAACACTCTCTGACACAAGCATGTAACAATGTAGGTAAAGACAAGAGTAAACAAAATCTTTATTGATGGGGGACCACCTATTGTTTCTTTCTTAATTCACGAGTTTGTTGAGTTCTTGTAGGGTGACGAACTATGGAGAAGGTTGAGAAAGCAACACTAAATTTGGTGTGGTGGAATGTGTTTCACTAGCCACAACTCCCAATCTTATGAATGGCAAAACCAAAAATCCAACCTGGATTACTCAATTTGAGTTTCCAGTTGCTTTAAATTATGTGCGATCTCTTATAATTCTTTATTTTCTATGGCAAATGTTCTTATGGATTGGATTTTTTATTTTGTAACTCTTATTTTGGACATTTGTGTTGGGATTATTGTATGATTTTGATGAGAACAAAGCTTTTCTTAAGACTTAATTTATGCAATGATGCTTCTAGTATAGAAAGCTTGAAATGTAGAAAGATATGCTTGAAATATGCATGCTCTATTGTAATATCATTTATATACATCTTGATAGTCTAGAAGGGAAATCATATTGATCCATATTGTTTTCAACCTTATTTATCATGCCTTGGATCATATGATAAAAGTGCTTTAAAGAGATATCTTCTTGAATGAAAAAGAATGAGTGCTTAAATAAGCTTATAGATACAAAATCATAATTTAAAGTACATATCCATGCTTTAGACCTTATTCAAATTTCAAAATGGATAATTATATTATGATTTATAATAACAAATATGAAAAAAAATGTCAACCTACAATATAGCAAAAGTGTAGAAATTTCTAAATGCAAGTTTGCTGCTATAGTAATTTTGATATAGTACTTTTGCATCAATAAAATGCTACAGTTCTGCTACAGTGACAGACGAAGTGGATAGCAACAGATGAAGTGGAAGTGCTACAATAATTTGCTACAGTAACCTACTATAGTAATCGGCAAATGAAGCATAAGCATTATACGAAATAGAAGCATTAGATGAAGCAGCAGGTGAAATGCTATAGTAATTTTTTACGGTAACCTGCTACAGTAACCAACAAACGAAGTTGAAGCATCAGATAATCTACAGATGAAGTGCTACAGTGATTTGCTACAGTAACTTTGCTATAGTGCAACAAACAAAGCTTCATCAGTAGACAAAATAACAGACAAAGCGGTGATCTGCTATAGTAATTTTGCTACAGTAACCAACAAACAGATATTTGTCTACTACTTACTTTAAACGAAATGGAGCTATCGTGATCTGCTACAGTAACATGCTACAATATTTTGCTATAATAAAAAAATGCTATTTTCAAATGTGCTAGAGATTTAATGCTATGCAAAAAGCTTTCCACTTTGGTGTAATCGTCTCCTTTTCTGTCAAGAACAAAGTTGCAGACTTTTCAATAAATTAAGAGCCAATCAGAAGACAATGCATTCCAAAGGGAGAAAACCTCAATGTTCTTCTACATTAATGCTACTCATTTACCTCTATTCTCTACATTCAATGGAACCCATCTTCTCCAACGGTCAGATTTTTGAGAATAGCTATTTAAGGAGATATGCTGGGACATTTCAAAAGTGGGGAAAGAGTTGAAGAAGAAAAAGGAATTGAGCCTAACACCTTTCACAAATCTTTACATCCCTAGGCTAAGAGCTTTAACCTTCAAATATCATTCAAGAGATTCATTTTGTTTATTTATTTAAGGCCTACTTCTTCATTATATCCAAGAGAGATCTTATGTGTTACAAGGAGTTACATAAAGATTAAGTTCTTCCAAAGGATAATCAAGGAGCTTGAAGGTTCTAAATGATAAAGGCGAATCAACCAACAAGAAACCCATTCAAGTCTCCTAAGTATTTTCACTCTAAGTACTATAAAGATCAGAGAGCTTTAATGCCACATCAACACTACATCAATAGAGTTCGAAATCATTGTAATGTACTTATTGTTTTATCATTTGTATTTATGCTTTAATTGTGTGTACTTATCAGCTTAGTTAGAGGCATATTCATGTACACAAAATACCTGCAAAGGTAGAGTTTTTGGTTAGCTTATGAAACCAGAGTTATGCCCACTAGAGCTGAAATCTAGAAGAGTGTTGGAGACACTAGTTTATGCCCCCTATATCTAAAATCTAGAAGAGTGTTGGGGACACTTGTTTACGCCCCCTAGAGTTAGAATCTAGAAGAGTGTTGGAGACACTATTGTATTTCCATTGTACGGGGTATAGTGTAACCTAAGGCACAATGATTATGTACTCTTGGAAGAGTGGATGTAGGACGGGGTTCCCGAACCACTATAAAAATCATGTTATTTGTGTGTTTACTGATTGTGATTACTTTACTCTCCTTGCACATTAGTGCTTTATGATTTATTTCACATTGCACAACACATAAGTACAAAAAGAGGGAAAATAATCTTATAGGGGTTGAGCAAGAACTTTTTATAAACCCAATTCACCCCTCCCCTCTTTGGTTAAGCCACCCTATGGGCACCTACAAGTGGTATTAGAGTGAGCTACATAATTAATTGTAGAGATTCACATGACTAACCCAATACTATCATCCTTTATGTCCTGCGAAGGATATTCCACCTCCCAACTTCGATATTATGATGGATCCATTCATGCCCAATGGAAGAGGAGATCAAAAATTAGTCTTATGGCTAACGACCATGATTTATGGAAAATTCTTTTTATTAGCTTTATTGAGGATGAAGAGAGAGAGCACATTAAGACAATGTCAAGGCAATGAATGCCTTGCTACATGCTCTCTGCCCCACTATTTGCAACTTTGTCTTAACTTGTAAAAGTGTAAAAGAAATGTTAGATAGGTTAAAGGCAATTTCTAAGAGGCAAAATAATTTGCTACAAGATGATACTAATCTTCCTAGTAAGTTGAACATGAGTGTAGGAAAAGACAGAGAAAAAAAAGAATACAAAGAGGAGCACCAAAAAAGAAAAAAGAAAAAATTGATGAATCACTAGTTGAGGAGGAACAATCCTCAAAAGAAGAAGAAGTGAGCCAAGCTGGTTTGCACTCAAATGAAACTAATACTATTGTTGAGATTGATTTGAGTACTGGAAACCAAGTAGAAGAAAAGGAGGAGTAACCTCCAATAGAAAAAGACTCATGGGTTGAGGGGGAGCAACCCAAAGAAGAGAAAGAGAAAAATAAGAAGAAGAGGAAGAAAAGAACATGTTTAAAGAAGCCAGAGACAAAACAAAAGGTAAGTGCATGTATAACACTCAAGCTCGAATGACTTTATTATATGTGTCATTATTTGAATTTTTGAAATTTTTACTTGCACATTTCTTTCCGTCCATTTTTTTATAAGTATTCATGCTCAATCTTTCAATTAATTATTTCTGTCTACTTACAACTTTGTAAAAATAAATTTACTTTCAAAATATTTACATTCTTGTTTTTTTTACTGCTTATATCTAATTAGATATCTACATACCTTCGTTAGTAGAAATTAAAGCTTATTCTTTGAAATTTTATATTTCATTTATTAAATGTTAAGAAATAGAGTTTATAGTTAGAATATTGTCTGAATACATTTATTTTTATATTGATTAGAATTAAACTTTGAAACTATACTTGCGTATTTTTGGTTATTTATCCTTATACTTCATTTATATGTCAATAGAAATTAAAAGCTACACTTAAAATTTTAATTGATTAGCTAACTATACATTTATAGAAATAAAGATTCATTTACAGTGTAGTTCATACATACTCTGTTCATTCATGTATTTACATAGGAGAATATAGAATTCACACTCTAATTAATAAAACTTTGAAAAACATAAAGTAAAACTCTTAAAATAATTAGGAAATAAGAATACTGTAAGTATTCAGAAAATAAATAGTCCAAAACTAAAAATACCTAAAAAGAGACATATTTAAAAGAACAGTAAAAATACCAAAATTGAAACACAATTTGAGACAGAATTTAGAGGCACCTAGGAAAAGTAAAACATTCGTATAAGAAGCAAACAGATTAAGTAATGAATGATCCATTCAAAATGATGAAGTGCATTCTATTTTGCTAAATAGTCTAGATTCTTAACAGCATACTATTTCGGGATAAAAAGGAATTGCATTATGTAAGTTGCTACATAAAGCTCACATCTATTTGATTTTTCTAATGAAAGAAAAAGTGCAAGAATCTCTCAATTGTATGTAGGAAAAGTTTGAAATGGGCAAGAAGGAGTGATGAGAAAACAAGATCACCTTCTCAATCTATAAACTTCAAGCTAAAGAAAGAAAATTAAGTGCTAAAATGAAAAGTCAAGATTGGCATCATCATTTATGAGCTCAAATGCAGAAATTGAAAAATGAAGTGACAAAAGAGATAAGTTTGACAAGCTTGATATATATTTGATTGATAAGTACATTGAATATATGCATTTCACTACTATGCATTGTTCATGTTCCTAAAATATACATCTAACTATTTTGGATTTGAGTGGATATGAGTTCATTATTTTTGAACTAAATCATTCTGAAAATTTAAATTTATATGAAAAATAACTAATCCTTAATATAATTATAGTCCCAAGGCATAGTCAAGCCTATTTGGGAAACCTCATGGTTTAAGGTCTTGAATAGGCATTCCATGCCTAGCCATTCCTTTTGTAATTATCATTAAGGCTTGAATCCTTAAGATTGAAACAATTAACAAAATAATTTAAATCTTTATGAATGCTTAAAAGTTATGCTTATTTCATGAATTACTGCGTCTTATTCCCTCCATGAACATAATTTTTGCAAAAATGTTTGATATTATACATCTTGAAATCATATAATGAGGAAATTCAAATAATATGTGATAGTCTATTTCATCTCGAACTGCTTTCTGCAATTTTCATATCATCTAGAGCAATTTTTGTATTTTGATCATAACTTTCTCATATGAACTTAGAATTAAGTGATTATTCATTCCATAGATAAATAATTTCAAGGGATACATCTTTCATGTTGATCATTTTTCCTGAGTCAGTCTCTATCTTGAGTTGTGGGCCCTCAAAGTCATGTCATGCTACAAATGAATTAGCAGACAAAGTGTAGCTTTAGAGATAGTTACACTATTTTAACCATAACTTTATTATAAAAACTTAGAATTAGGTAATTTTTAATGCATTAGAAAGATAATAATAAAATCTACAACTTTGATATTGAACACATTTTCCAAATATGACTCTAGCAGTACCAGAATGTGCCTAAAAGTAACACCTTATTTTGTAATCTTCAGTTTCTCTTTTTACAGCCTTTGATATCTGAACCTAAGTGCTTATTACATATGAAATGATGTGTTTGTGATACTTAAAATGAATTTCTTATCATCACGATTAAATGAAAAACATTAAACAATTATAAGGGTAGAATAGGTTAGAAACTGAAAATAAGAAAACTCTAGGAATAACTATTTCTTAGTGAGTTTCTTAAAACATTACAGAATAAGAAATCATAAAAATTAAGTGCTCCATCTTAGAAATCAAGATGAAGAAAGTTAAAAATGTTTAATTCCAAAGTAAGTGATCAGACTTGAGAAATTTCAAATACATATCGTAATGGTCAGACCTTAGAAAGGCATGTAGTTAAATACGAAAGGCTAGGAATCAATGCAATACGTATATGATAAGTCTATATTGTAGTCTCGTGCAAAATTTTCTTAGTGAGAAAATCCTATGTTGAAAACTAAGATATAGTTCATTGGAAGATATGTTCAATTGATGTGGTGCAAAAATTATAATATGAATTAAAGGAGTATTTTCATAAAACACCCTTGGATCAAATATTGAAATTTAATTACTTTTGATGATCCAAAGTTTAGGTTAGAAGAGATCAAAATTCTTGAAGATATTTATGAAAAGTTAATATTTTTTAAAAACTAATTTCTAAGCATGTGAATTCAAGAAGTTTAAGAAAGCCTAAGAAATATTTAAGTTACATGTATGTCATATGAAGCCATGCTATGTAAAGAGCTGAGAAATGTTGAGCACCTTTCTTTGGAGATGTGAAGGAATTTGTCTTCTAGTTTGTCTATTGTAAGTAACAGATGAAGTTCTTTTCTAACCGTTCACTAGATGAAGTAGCATTGCCTTTGTCTATTGTAAGTTATAAATAACTCTTGATAGTGCAGATAAGGTTTCTTCACAATAGACGAATTGACTTCATCTATTGATTTGTTTGTAAAAAGCTATAGATAAATCTAGATGAGGTAGACAGATATTGCCTTCATATTTCTAGTTTTTTAGTCTACCATATAAATAAAGGAACTTAAGAAACTTAGATTGTACAAGACATCACCTAATGATCAAAATTATAGAGATTCAGTGTTGTCATCATTGAACAACACCAAGAAACTACAAACTAATGAGAAAAAACAAACACAACAACTAGGATCATATGTTGTCATTGAATGACTGAAATGAAGTGTGTTTGTCACCTTATATGACTAAAACTATGATGTTTTCATTCTTGAAAAGATGTGGTAAAGTTTCTTATGCAATTTCTTTGAGAAATATGACTATTAGTTCAGTGTACCTTGTGTTTAAATAAGAATTATGATTTTGATGCATCCTTGAAATGATATATGCTTGAAAACTATTCTTTGAAACTTCAATTACAATCTGGATGTTGTTCATGACATAAATCTGTCCTTTATATTGCTAAAAATTAATCTTATTTCATGCTCATGGTTATGCTTTGTATGGGACCAAGATCCATATGTAGTTGTAAACTCTTTAGGAAACCAACAATACAGGGAGAGAAATATGTAAATTTGTGAGTCATAACCTTAATACAAAAAGGGGGAGAGTTTGGAACAAAAGAATGAATTGTGCTTTATATGGGAAAGAATGAACTGTGCTTTATATGTTTCTGCTTTGTATGATTTGATACAATAAAGGATAGTAGAACATTTCAGATGAAAGTATTGATCCCATACCATGCTCCTGATTGTGTTTACCTATCTAGTCTTCTAGCTATTAAGGGGGAGACATATCCCATTCATTTCATACACCTTTTTGATGCTAACAAAAAGGGGGAGAAAAATGTTGAAAGACTTGTCTAAGAAATTGGGTTAGTATTAGGAAGGACACTTGTCATGACTTTCATCTAGGAGAAGAATAGAATCATGTGTCATGACCTATCTTTATCAAACTCCATAGGATTACAAATTCCAATTAGATAGGGGGAGTTTGCTATTAGCTAATTAGTATGACCTTTAAATGTCATAAGTCTTCAAGTTTTGTCATCATCAAAAAGGGAGAGAATGTTAGAATTATTACATGATTCTGATGACAACGAGACTTGTCTTAAGACTTAATTTATGCTAATGATGCTTCTAATATAGAAAGCTTAAAATATAGAAAGATATGCTTGAAATGTGCATGCTCTATTGGAATATCATTTATATACATCTTGATATAAGTCTAGAAGGGAAATCGTATTGATCTATATTGTTTTCAACCTTATTTATCATGCCTTAAATCATATGGCAAAAGTGCTTCAAAGAGATATCTTCTTGAATGAAAACAAATGAGTGCTTAAATGAGCTTATAGATACAAAATCATGATTTAAAGTACATATCCATGCTTTACAACTCATCAAAATTTCAAATGGATAATTATATTATGATTTACAATGGAAAATGTGATGAAAAATTTTAAGCTAACAATGTGACAAAAGTGCAGAAATGTTTAAGTTTAGGTTTGCTACTACAGTAATTTTACTATAGTAAAATGCTACAGTTCTGCTATAATGACAGATGAAGTGGAATTATCTACAGCAACAGACGAAGTGGAAGTCCTACAGTAACTTTCTATAGTAACCAGCAGACGAAGTAGATGCATCAGACGAAGCAGCAGAAGAACTTCTATAGTAATTTGCTGCAATAATTTGCTATGATAACCTGCTATAGTGACAGAAAAAGTGGAATTCTCTACAGCAACAGATGAAGTGGAAGTGCTATAGTAATTTGCTACAGTAACCTGCTATAGTAACTGGTAGATTAAGCATAAGCTTTATACAAAGTAGAAGCATTAGATGAAGCAGTAGGCGAATTGCTACAGTAATTTGTTACGGTATCCTGCTACAATAACCAACAAACGAAGCAAAAATATCAAATAATCAACATACGAAGTACTATAGTGATTTGCTATAGTAACAACACTATAGTAACTTTGCTATAGTGCAATAAACAAAGCTTCATCAGTAGACGAAGTAACAGACAAAGCGATGATCTGCTATAGTAACCAATAAATAGATATTCGTTTGCTACTTACTCCAGATGAAATGGAGCTATAGTGATCTGCTATAGTACTGTGCTACAGTATTTTGCTACAGCAAAAAATTATTGTTTTCAAATGTGTCAGAGATTTAATGCTATACAAAAAGCTTTCCACTTTAGTGTAATTGTCTCCTTTTCTATGAAGAATGAGGTTGCAGAATTTCCAATAGATTAAGAGCCAATCAGAAGACAATGCATTCCAATGGAAGAAAACCTCAACATTCTTCTACATTAATGCTGCTCATCCACCTCTGTTCTCTACATTAAATGGAACCCATCTTCTCCAACGGTAATATTTTTGAGAAGAGCTATTTAAGGAGGATATGCTGGGACATTTCAAAAGTGGGGAAGGAGTTGAAGAAGAAAAAGGGATTGAGCCTAACACCTTTCACAAATCTTTACATCCCTAGGCCAAGAGTTTTAACCTTTAAATATCATTCAAGAGCGTCATTTTGTTTAATTATTCAAGGCCTACTTCTTCATTATATCCAAGGGAGATCCTATATGCTACAAGGAGTTACTCAAAGATCAAGTTCTCCCAAAGGATCATCAAGGAGCTTGAAGGTTCTAAATGACAAAGGCGAATCAACCAGCAGGAAACCCATTCAAGTCTCCTAAGTGTTTTCACTTCAAGTGCTACAAAGATTAGAGAGCTTCAATGCCACATTAACACTACATCAATGAAGTTCAAAATCACTATAATGTGCTTATTATTTTATCATTTATATTTGTGCTTTAATTGTGTGTACTTATGAGCCTAGTTAGAGGCATATTCATGTACACAAAATACCTGCAAAGGTAGTGTTTTTGGTTATCTCATGAAACTAGAGTTATGCCCCATAGATTTGGAATCTAAAAGAGTGTTGGGTACACTAGTTTATGCCCCTTGAAGCTGAATCCAGAAGAGTGTCGGTGACACTTGTTTATGCCCTCTAGAGTTGGAATCTAGAAGAGTGTCGGGGACACTATTGTATTTTCATTGTACGGGGTATAGTGGAACCTAAGGCATAATGAGTATGTGCTCTTAGAAGAGTGAATGTAGGGATAAGGTTCCTAAACTACTATAAAAATTGTGTTATTTGTGTGTGTGCTGATTGTGATTGCTTTACTCTCCTTGCACCTTACTGCTTTATTATTTATTTCGCATTACACAACACATAAGCATGAAAAGAGGGAAAATAATCTTATAGGGGTTGAGTAAGAAATTTTTATAAAGCCAATTCACCCCTCCCCTCTTTGGTTAAGCCACCCTATGGGCACCTACAATTTGCACATTACGAGATGTTCAAACTTAGGGGTATGTGAAAATAGTATGGTTCTTGGAATATTAAACATTCAAGTTGGATATGGTTACCTTATCCATAATGGCTTTAAAGGTTGGATATTGATAAGTGAATTTTATTCACTTATATTAGGTATCTTTTGAGCTTAATATTTGATTTGTTGGTGAGATTTTATTTGAATTTTATGTGTGTTTTTGTTTTGTGTGTAGGTTGATTAAAGATTAGATGATTTGAAAAGAATTAAAGTATGCTTGGAAGGAAGGAAGGAAAGCTGAAAATACTATAGATGTAGAAATCATTATTCATAGCAAGAAATGGTGGCAACGCTAATGTTGTTGTCCAATTTAGGCCAAAAACAACAAGTGCAGCCCAGTTGCTCTAGTTAATGCAAAAATTCCTAATTTTGGATGTTTTTAGAACAATTCAAGAGGGAAGTCCATAAAGCGGTGTAACTAAAGTTTCATTTAGGTTTTATACAAAGAAAATAGCTTTGAAACAAGGGGAAGATGTGATTTGGTAGAGGAAAATAGATTTTTGGAGGAGAATTGTGGACCATTGCTTGGAGAATTGAAGGAAGATTCAACTACAAATTGGGTTTCTTATTCTTAGTTATCCTTCTTTTCTTTATTATCATCATGTTTAGAATCTTTGGATTATTTTTGATATTATTATGAGTAACTAAATTTCTCTTTCTATAGGAGAGATGAATCTTATGTGGATATTATGGTGTGATTGATTAGATTTAATATTGAGAGTTTTTATTAGTTTATTTGTGATGTCTTACTCTTAATGCTTTTAATTGATTAGCCATCTATTGAATTATTTTATTTTTGGGATTTGACATTCGAGAGAGGTAATTCTAAATAGGATCTAGATATCACAACATAAAATTCTAAATAACTCGAGAGAGATTTTAGGTTTTGTGAAATCACTTGCAAGAATTACAGATCTTAACAAGTTCTTAATCTTCCAATTTTTATAGAGATATCAAAGGAATATATACTTGACTCGGTGTTCATTTAATTCCTACTGCAAGCATACAGTGTCGAGTTTTATAGTTTAAAAATGAGAGTGGGGTTATCATCTCCACATGGACTGCAAATTTCAATTATTCACTAGATATTGTAATAAATAATCATAACTTTATTTGGAGAATAAAAAACTAAGAGATTGAATGAAAAGTAGAAGTAAATAAACTTTGGTGGAAAGAAATCAAGTTACAAAAGCTCTAAAGGATCGATTTCACTTATGCTTCAATCATGGCATCCTCAACTTGTTATATATTGATTATTCTTTTGGTTTATAAATCAAGAAATCTAATTTTTTAACTACCTCTCTTGAGCATCAAGTCAAGTATATATTCTCAAAATCTCAATTTCGATATCTCTATAAAAATTAGAAGATTAAGAACTCATTAAGATTTGTGATTCTTTCACAAAACCTAAAATCTCTCTTGATTCAACTAAAATTTCATGTTACGATAATGTCTAGATCCTATTTAAAATTAGATCTCTTGAGCGTCAAATCCCAAATATAAAATAATTCAATAGATGATCAGTAAATTGAAAGCATTAAGAATTCAACATTGTTGATCCTAAGGGTCTAATTTTAATGATTAATAAAACTTGTTTAAGACTTGAATAAGCTAATGAAATGAAACTAAGATTTTTGGTTTCAGAAGAGGCTTTAGATGTAATGCTGGCATAATAAGAGGAATGCTCAGTGGCTTTAGAGGAAGTTTCAGACATTCAGAGGGACATTCTAAATGCTTCAGAGGAAGCTTCAGAGGAAACTTTAGAGGTTCAAATATAGTGTACAGAGGCTTCAGAGGAAGAACTTTGAATTCAAAAGAGGAGAATAAGTTTCAAAGTTGCTTTAGACATTCAAAAGAGAAGAAGTTTAATGCTTTAGAGCATCTTCAGAGCATGTTCAAGGTTAAATAGAAGCTTTAGAGTAGGAGAAGAAAGCTTCAGAGTTCACTTAGTAAGAAGAAGAAGTGCTCAAAGCTTTAGAACATCTTTAGAAGGTGTTTCAAATGAGAGAAGGAAGCTTAAGAAGCGACACTATTAAGTTTCATAGCTTCAGAAGTCCTGGAAAGTCACTTCAGAATTCCTGGAAAGTCACTTCAGATGAAAGAAGAGAAGCAATTTATGAGTGAAAAAGCCAAGTGAAGGAAGCTAGGATTAGTTTGCTTAGCCAAGAGTATGAGATTTTTTTCATGTTTAGTGAGGAGTCCATTTCTGAAATGTTTTCTAGATTTTTAAGACTTGTTAACAGCCTAAAACGTTTAGGCTATGAGATTTCTTGTTCATAGCGTGTTAAGAAGATACTATGATCTTTTCCAGAGGATTGGATGCCAAAGGTTATAGCAATTAAGGAGGCCAAAGATCTGAACTAGCTCTCAGTTGTAGAACTCATGGGGTCCTTGATGACCCATGAAGTATGGAAGAATGAAAAAGAAGGGAAGAAAATTAAGATAGTGTATGGCCATGGAAGTCCAAAATCTTCATGTTGGGAGGGGGAGGATGATAATGTAGAACTTATAAAACTCTCTCCAGGAAGAAAACTAAGATAGTGTATGGCCATGGAAGTCCAAAATCTTCATGTTGTGAGGGGGAGGATGATAATGTAGAAATTATAAAACTCTCTCTAGGAAGATTAGGAATCTACTGAATAAGAAGAAAAAGAAGAAGATTATAAATTCAGTAGAACATTGTATATGTGAAGAAGAAGAAGAAAAAGTAAATGAAAATATAGAAGAAGAAGAAAAAGTTTATTTATGTATAAATACCTTCCAATTATAGCCATATTAGAAGTAGAAGTAGTTCCTTAACTATGTATAAACAAAAATATCAATCTATTTGAGGAAGCTAGGTAGGTGAGGGTACTGTATTTCCTTATCCTAAATCCCTGCATTACATTGCATATCATTATTAGCTTTCATTACTTTATCTCTCATAAGACAACCACTTGTATGCAGGTGTGCAAGAAGAGCTTAAACAGTAATCATCTACTACTTGCACCAATGAAATTAACCTTAATGTCATTATAGTATCAAGGCATTTGTCAAGCCTATTTGGGAAATTTCATAATTTAAGGTTTCAAATAGAAATTCTATTCCTAGCCAGAACTTCTGTAATCATTATTATGAGTTGATTGAAGAATTATCAACTAAGATGAACTTTTGTTTGAATATGAGAAATACAACCATTAGATTATGCATGATAGGGGGAGCAATGTAAATTGAAGTTTAGGATCATGCATTATTGGCGGAGAATAGTTTAGTCCCTCATACCATTGATTAGTTATAATCCGTCCACCCCAAGACCTTTTTGATTATGACAAAAAGGGGGAGAATGTTAAGACTTGCTATACATTTGAGGGAAAATGATGATTAAAAGGGGAAGATGGAGAAACTGAACTTTTAAATAAAGCTTAGTGTTGATAAATCTTAGCATAGTGGACTGCAATGAATCAAACTTCCATATGCTTATTGGATAAGTCACTTACGGGGAGTTTACCTTAGTTCATTAGTATTGTTTTAGTGGTGCAAGTCTTCAAGTTTTATCATAATAAAAAGGGGGAGAATGTTGATTGTAAAGGTCTAGTTTTGATGATTAACAAAACTTGTTTAACACTTGAATTAAGCTAATGAAATGCTTTTGAGATTCTTAGCAGACATGATGCAGATACAATCAAAGGAACTCTCAATGGCTTCAAAGGAAGTTTTAAATGTTTAGAAGGATGTTTTGAATGCTTTAAAGGTAGTTTCATAGGTTTAGATATGGTGTCCAGAGGCTTTAGAGGAAGAACTCTGAATTCAAAAGAGAAGTTAAGAGTTGCTTCAGACATTCAAAATAGTAGAAGAAGTGTTCATGATTCAAAAGATCTTTAGAGCATATTCAAGGTTAAATAGAAGCTTTAGAGTAGGAGAAGAAAGCTTCAGAGTTGACTCAGTAAGAAGAAGTGTCTGAAGCTCAAAACATCTTTAGAAGGTGTTTTAGATGAGAGAAGGAATCTTAAGAAGTGACATTATTAAATTTCCTAGCTTAAGAAGTTTTGGAAAGTCACTTCAGACGAAAGAAGAGAAGCTTTAGGAGAGAAGAAAGAGCCATTGGGGATAAAAATGCTTAAACGAACTTCAAATGATCTAAAAAGTGTGAGGATTATTATATATGATTTTGATGATAACAAAACTTGTATTAAGATGAAATAATATGAGTGCTTAAACTGTTAACAATACATATTAATTGATATTTGATGATGATCATGAATGTTTAATTATGCAAGCATACATCTTTTATTTCATGGTGCACTTAACCTCAGTTATCATTTTAATATGTTAATTTGATGAATCATATATTGTGCACTGAACTTTATTGAGATATCATATCATGTGCTTAAATAGAGATGCATATTATCCCTAGTCCACAATGCATGCACATCACATGAGGATATATACATTTGGATTACATGATGCTAACAATGTAGTAAGTGCAAAAAACTTCTAAGTGCAAAACTGCTATTAGGAACCTCAACTATCTGCTATGTTTTAAAGGGATTAAATTGCTAAAGAATGCGGAAGAAGAGGAAGAAGAAAACAAGGCTTTGAAGATGAGCTGCAATGAGTTTGCTTTGTCTGTAAAATTTAATGAGAAATCTCCAAAGACAAATGCAATGATAGAAACAGTTGAAGATGAAGCCATGATCAGAGAGCTTAAACTGTGAAACATCCATTAGCTAGAGTTTGTCTGAGATAAAGTAAGAGGAAGCAATTCCATCATGTGCTCAAACAAATGAAGAAAGAAGAATGACAAAGAGATGGTGACGCAGACATATATGCACAAAGGGAGGAAACTTTGTCTGACTAATGAAGCCAGATGAATAGATTCCTCTAAGGATAAGAAGGTGTAAAGACAAAGTAACTTGGCCTGAGCAAAGATAGACAAATCAAGAATGAAGTAATGAAGAAGTTGTAAAAATGAACTCCATGAGTTGCTTGAAAAATGTAGAACAAGAAATTCAACTTCATTTGCAGCATCAAAATTTATTTGTAACTTACTATAGACAAAGTGGAACACTAAGTAGAAGCAGTACAGTGAGCATAAATGAAGCTACATAGACAAAGTGGTTGCTTGAATAAATTGAACTTCAATGCATAAGTACATTCATCTACAACTTACTACAGACAAATCTATTGACGAAGTGCAGAGCCTAATTTTTCTAAGATAAAGTAAAGTAGAATTCGTTCCTCACTTTTTGCAGATGAATGATGAATAAAAGAAGAACATTTTACATCATTTATTCAAGCAAGACAAAGCAAAGTTTGTCTATCGATCAGTTCAACTTTTTCTATAGTGCCAGAACTTGTCTATTACTTACTATAGTCAAATCACATTCATGAAGGATCGACTAACAGATAAGACTTATGGGAAAATTCAATTCAAGATTGATGATAGACAAATGCAGATAGAGAGAGGTCATAACTTATCAAGATGAATTGATTAATGTGACTTGCATCTGAATAGCATCTGCACTTATACTTTCATTGTGTAAACTCGTTTTAGTCACCATTTCCGACAACAAGTGGCATTATAGGTTTTCTAACTGTGTCAAGTCAAAAGATAAAAGAAATTTCAACAACAGCTCATCTTCCTCTCTATAAAAGAACAACATTGCAATAACTTAAGACAAATCAAAAGGCATGCATTCGAATGGCAGAAATCACAATGGTCATTTACATTCAAAATTGCTCTCATTCCTAAATAAATCCCAACTTTTTCCTCCACAATGGTCAAGTTTCTAAAGATCTTTTTAAGAAGACAAGTTGGACAATTCAAAGGTGGTGAATGAAGACATTTCAAATGAGCTTAACCTTATGCAAATCCTTCCACCCATGGCCAACAGCTTAAACAATCATCTATCTTTTATGAGCTTTAATCAGCAAATCTTTATGGCCATTGATTTTGCATTTTAGGAAACTTTTTTAATGTTGTAAGAGCTATAAAAGATCTTATCTTTCCTTGTGCTTCATTGTAAAACTTTGTAAAAGTGTATTAGTTTTCTGGTTAATCTGAAAACTAGAGAGTTATTGATGAGCTTTGGAGAACCATTAAGTTTGCTTGTGATCTTAGAAACTAGTGAATTTCCCGGTGAGCTTTGAAAACCAAAAGAGTGCTAGGAGCACTATGTTTATGCCCCCTAAAGCTGGAATCTAGAAGAGTATTGGGAATACCTGTTTACTCCCTCTAGAGCTAGAATCCATAAGAGTATTTGGTGCACTACTTTATGCCCCCTAGATTGGGAATCTAGAAGAGTGCTGGGAGCATTGTGTTTATGCCCTCTAGAGCTGCAATCTAGAAGAGTGCTGGAAGCACTATTATATTTCCATTATATAGGATATAGTAGAACCCAAGGAACAATGAGTGTGTGCTCTTAGAAGAGTGGATGTAGGGATAAGGTTCCCAGACCACTATAAAAATCATATTTTTTATGTGTGTCTATTGATTAGCTTTATACTTCATGCATGTTAGTACTTTATTATTTATTTTACAATGTATCACACACAAGCACGAAAGGAGGAAAATGATTCAATAGGGATTAAGCAATGAATTTTTACAAATCCAATTCATCCCTCCCCTCTTAGGTTAAGCCATACTATGGGATTCTACAAAAAGGGTTTCAGTTAATCTGAAACATAGCCATTGAAGTATTTGGGACGTTAGACCTTCAACAAAAGCTTTAGACTTGTGGGATACTTCACATGGTCTACAGCTATGCATAGTAATAGTGAATAATGAACCCGATTTTTAAAAGTTTAGAACATCCAAAAATTAGCGACGGAATGAGGCAATTTTCACAAAAGCACTTGCAACAGCCAAAAATCCCACAAAATGAGGTCGCAATGGCTAGAAAGTTTAAAAGATCATATGTGAGAGTTTGAAAGAAGAAGCAAAAGATTCTTGAGTGGATAAAACAAGTATTTAACTTAAGAACTCAAGATTCTAGATAGTGTATTCATCTAACTAACTTCAACAAAAAAAAAGATCTTAGAGTTACATCTTCACCATTTCAAAGGAGAACGAAACACTATGAGCTTAATGTTTTATCATTTATATTGAGCTTAATCTGTGTACATTTAGGCCTAGTTAGAGGTAGTTTCTATACACATTTATTTGTATTATTGATTTACTAGTAAGCTTTGAAAACGGGAGTTACTATTTAGCATAGAAACTAGAGGGCATGAGTTGGTTAGTGAGCTCTGAAAACCAACATTGTAGAGCTGCTGGTGAGCTCTAGGAAAACTAGATTGTAAAGTTCTTGGTCAGCTTGTAAAACCAAGGAGGTTTTTTTCATAGTGAATAGTGGAACTCAAGTTTAAGAAAACCTTGGAGAGTGGAGTAGGTGCCAAGGGAGCCCGAATTACTATAATTCTTGTATTTTTACACTTTGCATGCTTGTGTGATTCCATTGCTTTTATTTTCTGCACTTACACAACCCATTTGTTTTCCTCACACCATTTGAATTCCATCTTTGCCATATAGCCTATGTATTACAGCAGGCCTAGGACCAATAAAAATCATAAATAAACAAATTAAACTCTTTATATTATAACTAATTAATCAAACCATAATATCCATATAAGATCCATCTCTCCTCAAGAAGAAAGAGTTTAGCTACTCATAATAATAACAAAAATAATCCTAGGTATTTTAAACATGATGAAAATATTGAAAGAAGAACAATGAAGAATAATGAAACTCTAATTGTAGATGAATCTTCCATAGCTTTGCACCCAAATATTCTTGTTTCTTTTTGTGTTTTAAATGTATAACCCTCTTTTAAATAACCCAAATTAGGATTCGTTTGCATCCTGATATGGATTAGAACTTTGATTTTGCATATAAGAGAGCAAAACTTCTAAAAATACAAGTCTTTTGCACTTTCGGGCACTACAACAACCAACTTGGGTGCCTAGGCACCCAAAACTCTATCCAACACATTCACTTTCTAGCAACATAGGCACTGCAGTGCTCAACAGTGTTTTTCCCACTGCTATAATCACATGAATAGCATATTTCAACTTTTCTTCCTTCTAACTTGATTTAATCTTTTTCCAATCATCTGAGCTTTATGTTTGCTTGATTAATGACTAAGATTGATGATCCACCAATGATATATGTTCCCATGATGACTGCTTGTTCAAAAATAACAAATCTTACATGAAAATCTATATGACTTTCTCTAATCTCCTTCCTTTTCTCCATGCTTGCATCCACCACTTTCCCAACTATGTCCCATATGTTTTACATGATTTTATCACATGTGAACCACTCCTTAGATGTCTATGATGGCCTATTGATGGTCTTGAAGCAATTGAAGTGATTAGAGTGCAATTTGATGCGCTGATGAGCAATTGAGAAGATCTCCACCATTGATTGCACTCAATGTGTTGTTATTGATCAATTGACTTGAATTCTCTATACATATGCATTTTCTACATGATTTATGGCTTCTCCATCATCATAATATCATCATTCTCAAGATCCTAGGGCCGATGAAGCTACCAAATAAGCTTTCTACTCTAAAATAACTAGTTTTGCTCAAATTAACTTTGGAATATAAACCAAATCCATTAAGTGTGATATAAATCAATAAGACCATGTCAATTAAGGATTGAAACATGGGAATTTAGGTATTTAAAATGTGGTAAATTATGAGCTTATCACTTGGCACGTGAGAGAGGGAGTTGAGTGAATTAGAATTCTTGGTTTATAAACTAAGAAAATAATCAATATATAACGAGTTGAGAACACCATAATTGCAGCATGAGTGAAATTGATCCTTTTGAGTTTTTATACCTTGAATTACTTCCACCATAGTTTGCACATGCTCTTTTCACATTTACTCAAGTTCTCTATCATTGATATTCCAAATAAAGTTAAAATTATTTATTGCAATAGATAGTAAATAGTTGAAATTTTACATTCCTTTTGGAGATAATAACCTTCTCATCATCATATTAGAAAACTTGACAATGTATGATTGTAGTTAGATTAATTGCAAACAAGTTTTTGGCATTATTGCTGAGCATTAGTTAAAGTTTGATTTTTACTAATATTTTTACAAGATAATTATAGTTTTAATTTGATTTTTTAACTTTATTTAAATTCTTTCTCTTCTTTTATTTAATTAAATTTTTTTTTCTTAGTTTTGACACTTATGCAAAGCACTAGAACATCAAATTTGGTTCCTTCTGATCTAGAGATCAAAATAATACTTTAAAAAATAATAAAGTCAAAGCAAGACGAATCCAGCTTGATAACGGAGCAAAATAATCAATAGAGAGTGATAAGGGATTATTTCAAGCTGGTGGTCAATGACAACTACTCTGGAATTGATTACCTAATGATCAATGCCAACAACTTCGAATTAAAGCCTGCCTTAATCAACATGGTGCAACATAATTAGTTTGGGGGATATCCAAGTGAAGATCCAAATATTTACTTGGCCGTGTTCAGAGAAATAAGTAACATGGTAAAGATGAATGTTGTTTTTAATGATGTTATTAAACTATGATTATTTCCATTCTCTTTGAGGGATAATGCTAGAGGTTGGTTGCAAAGTTTATAGCCAGGGAGCACCACCACTTGGGATGATATGGCTGAGAAGTTTTTAGTCAAAATTTTCACACCTACAAAAACTACTTAACTTAGAATTGAAATTGGCCAATTTAAACAAATGGATTTTGAGCCACTTTTTGAATGTTGGGAAAGATTTAAAGATTTGACTAGAAGCCTCAACATGGTTTTCCTAACTGGCTTCAAATTCAATTGTTTCATAGTGGGTTAAATGGTCAAACTAGGACTATAATTGATGTTGTTGCTGAAAAATCATTGATGGGGAAAATTGCCGCATATGCTTATTCTTGCTTAAAGATATGGCATCAAATACATTCTAATGGCCCATTGAGTGTTCCTTGGTAAGAAAGGTTGTTGGTTGTTTGGAACTTGATCCAATTGTAGGTCTCACTACACAAATGCCAACTCTCACTCATTAGTTAGCAATAACCAACTGAGTATCAAAGGGAGTTTCTTTTCTTTAAATACCATTGAATCATACATGGCTGCAGAAGAGACCAAGAAAGAGGTATAGTATGTGAATAATAGGGGCTATAATAATTATCATGGAAATAACCTACCAACCCTTTATTATCTAGGATTCAGAAACCATGAGAATTTATCCTATGGAAATTCTAGGAACACCATGAACCCTCCTGCTTGTTTTCAAGGTCAACCAACTAAAAAGATGCCATCACTTGAAACACTTATCAATAACTTTATGACCAAAAGTTGTGCATGATTCATTAGGAATGAAGTAAAACTTGATAGTATTGAGATGCACATGGGAAATATAAAGGCATCTATCAAGCTATTTAGTCAATCACACATTGAATTTGAATTGACTCCATTTCATCTGCAACCTACATGTGTTAATCAAGCTTTTAGTCACATGTAATGGATTTAATCAATCCACATCAAATTCTAGAAGTATTAGATAATCATTATTCAACATCATTTCAGTCCATATTCTTAAAAAATCAAATTATCCAAGTTTGTTCATCATCCCAAATAGGAAACAAGAGTCAAACAATTCTCCCCTTTTTTGATCAAAATAAGACCAAAAATGGATTAACTTAAAATGTCATTATGATGCCCCAAAATTTTTGGCAAGTGAACTTTCATAATTATGTATGTTAGGTAAATTATGCCAATGAATCTAATGAAAATTTTAAAGAATTAAGCTTGTAAATATGTGGATTGTCTTTAGGTTTCAAGGCTTCTTGCAAAAGAAACTTGAAAATGTGTTGTAAGGATGCCGCATGCGCATGGCTTGGTGTGTACCGCTGGACTACTGGGGGTGGAGATGGATAAAATGCTCTACCTACCCCAATTCACCCCGTTTTAGTCACTTCCTTTGCTCCCATGCTCCAAGGCCTTCTCAACGCCCTTTTTCATGTGCAATTGCATCAAATCTGGTTGGGAAACTTGTTGTATTATAGTACTCATACTATCTTAAGCTAGAATTCACCTATTTGGAAGAGAAAGGAAAAATAAAAACTTTGGAAATTTTCTCAAGAAGGCCCCTTACTGTAATGGGTGGAAAGAATTGTAGACTTGGGGCAAGATTATAGTGGTAAGTACTTCCCCTAAGTTGAATTATGATTCTATTTGAGTGGAAGTATTGTCTTGCAATTTTAAGAGAATTAGGGTTTGAATCTGTATATCTTATTCATGTAATTTCATGTAAAATTGGTTAGAATGTCTAACTACAATGTTAGTGGAGGTATTTAGCCATGAGAAACTTAGGCAAACGGTTTTTTGTGGGTGGAATAGCCATGTTTCTGCTCTTGTGTAGGATATGTTGTAAAGAAATGGGTTAAAAAGGGAGTTTATGAATTTGGAGCATGATTGTTTAATTAGCAAGGTTAATTCATATGCTAATTAAGTGAAACATTGATTATGTAATGATAGAACTGATTTCCAATTGTTACACTTTGTTAGAAATAATTGATGGAAAAGATGCACAGTAAGTATTTGATAAAAGGATATAATGGAATGTAACTTAGCTGACTGATTTTACCAGAAGTCTAATAGCCATTAAGTCGAGACTAAGTAGGGTATAATGTATGTGAAAAAGGGATATCAATTGGGTAGAATGTGTAGAAGGGATAAGCATAAGATGAATTCTAACTGAGTCTATGTGATTGAATTATGATATTCATTTAAATACTTATGAAATTCAAGTAGGCTATGTTACATGTGTAAGGTCTTTCAACTATTGATGTGGGAACAAAGTGATTGGTTGAAGGCAAGAAAGAGTGTAAAGTCCATCTCCATAAGGTAAGTAGGTTTTCTTATTTTGTTTATAAATAGAAAATTTGATTGGGATAGAGTATATCCTATGGGTTGTTTGTATAACATGTATTTCATGGCAAGGTAAAATAGTAACTTTTCATTGATTTCATGATGTTATACCTTGAAAGGATAAAATTGAACATGTTTCATTGATTGCATTGATAATGAAATGTGGGTTATACATTGTATGTTTTTTCATTGTAAAGCATCGATTACATCAAAATTGGATGCATTAATTGATTGAAATGTTGTTTGAGAAAGTACATAAGAAGGGCTAAGAGATGTCCAAGGGATGGGCATTAGCAAAGATGCAAAATAACAACAAAATAGAATAGAAAATGGGGCAACTAGATGGGTGTCGTGGTGCCCAAATCTAGGGCCATGGTGCTAGATCATTGCAACATGGTTTCGGTGTCCAACAAAATGGGCACTACGGCATCCAAACTGGGGCTGCGACACTGGTCTATTCCTATGTAAAAATTTTTATAATTTAATATTTTGTAAGAAATGGTTATGGTATCAATCGAGGGTTGTGAAAAGGTATAAAAGCATGACAAATGATACTTGTATGGAGATAAATTGATGTTCAAATGTAATGGATTTGACATGATTAAATTTGCCTTTGGTGGCATGATTAAATATGCCTTTGATGGCTTAGTTAACATGCCTTTAGAGGCATGATTGGGTACACCTTTTTTAGCGGGATATACCTTTGTTGGTGCAAAAATGAGGTGAGTATAGGTAGTGATGCCTTATGAATATAAATATGATATATTTGATTTCTTCCTTAGATGTGAATGGCAAACTTGGGACTTCTGTAGAGCAATGAGGGCGGGGTACCACACGAAGTAGTGGTAAAGTTACCATGGGCTTGACAGCTTCATTTCCAAGAGTCCAAGGAGGGACCAATTGCACATCGATAAGGAGAAGAAATGATATTGATATGTGAAAGGATTGGCCATGGAAAGATATGATAATGAGGGACACATAGAAATGAGAATGCCTTAAGGTTAAGGAAGCGTGTGAGTTCTCAAGAGTATGTGGATCGTGAAGCTGTATCTTAGCTGGGAGGTGGATTGCTTGGGTTCCTGGACCTTGGACATTAAGTTGATGTTGTGTTGTCACAACTTACAAATTTTCATGAAATTACATATGCTTTGGTTTGAGCATGACTCTAAATGATATTCATTCATTATTTTTTTCCATTTTACCTACTTAGTTTACTGAACTCACCCTATTTTATTCATGGTTTTAGTTCACAGGTCAGAAGATAAAACCTAATATGGGGTTGTTGCTCAAGATTGGAACAAATTGTAATCATCTTATCAACATGAAAAATTTTAGATGTTCAATTTTTTATGTGTGATGTACTACATAAATTGTAAATTTAAAAGCTTCAAACTTGTGTATTGGGCATGTATAACATTATTAATTGAAATATCATGATAAGTGGAAGTGGTGTATGTAGGTTAGTATTGCCATTGTCATCATAATGTGACTTGTGAATTCTGGGCGATGTAACAATGCGTTTTATTATGTGATTTGTAGGTGTATTTTTATTATGTAAACTAATATTCATGTATGTATGAGATAAGATTGGTGGAATTATATAGAATTTAGGGGGAATTTTGTGTAAAGTTTCCCTTAAATTGCCATTTAGTAACGCCCTAAAAGCAGGGTGTTAGAGTCACTCCTCCTCCTGTGAAAGCGCTTTCGCTTGTTAATGTTATTCAATTTTTTGACAAAGTATCTCTGCCTTTTTCTCAAAAGCAAAAAGATAAAGAAATATCAAAGGAACATGCACAGATGCACAATAAATATATAAATGACAATATGAAAAGTTGTTTGACTCATTTACCATTTCAATGATGAACAAACCTGGATGCCTTGATATGTTTGGAATGTGAATTGAAATTATCTAACACTTGTAGGATTTAATGTGGATTGTTTCAATCCATTTCAAGGGTTGATAACTTTTTATGCATGTGACAAGCTAAAGATGGCATGTTGATTAAATGTCAAAATGGGAATTCAAAGTGTGATGAATTGGTTTGGATGTGTGATTGTTTGGTTTGATTGTGAAGTGTGAATGGATGATTGAATGTTATGGTTGTTTTAAAGAAATTGTATGTATATGGATGGTGTAAATAGGTTGTGGAATGATTTGTTCAGAAATGGTTATTTTTCAAGCTAAGGTAAAACATCGACAAATTTCCAAATTCGTCGACATTTTCTAGGGACTATGTTTTCAAACCTTGATAGTTTTGAATCTGGTGAGGTTTGAACTTCGTTTTATTACTAGTTAGGACTAAATCTAATGAAGTTAAACCTTGAAAAATCTCCTTATGAAGGAAAAATGTTGATGGTTTTTGCCAGTTAAAGGTAGTCATGCAGTTTCGGTTCTTGTGTCATTTTTGACTTATTCTTCAACCTCTTTGAGAGGAATTCTCCCAGCAATTGCTGGGTTATTTAATGGGAGATTAGTTGAAGTAAATGATAGATCTTTATGAGTGAAGAAGTGAGAATCTAAAGCCTAAGGTTTGTGATCATGATTGAAGTGAAAGCTGTGAAGTTAGTCTTATTATTTCCTCCTTTATATTGATTCTACCTTGGTTAACTAAGAGATAATTTGAATCATTATTGGAAGTGTAAGTGATTCAATTATATAGCCACCTAGAGTTATAAGTCTAGAGAATAGAGACTCAATACCACCTACAACTTTGGGATGAAGTTGACTAGTGGAACCCAAGTTTGAGAATTTGACTTGGAGAGTAGAGTAGGTAGGGATTGTTGAACCACTATAATTTTTGTGTTCTTGATTTTATCTGAGTGGTTGATATTATGGTGCATTTGACATGTTTTTGTTAACTTTTTTTGCTTTAGCCATAGCATGGGACCAACAAGTGGTATTAGAGTAATCTTTGTATAACTCAAAGTGATCTACCATGGCTTTTATAAGCAGCAACAAAAGTGGAAATGGCGACAATAATGGAAATGATAATGGTAGCAATGGATATGCATTTCTATCCACTAGCTTTTCAAAAGGATTATCTAAAAAAGACCCAAATATCTGACTAGAGATAATTATCCTCTCTGAAAATTAAGAACGCAAAGCTTCTTGATGGGTCAGAATATGTTAGTCTAGAACATAATTGAAGATAGTATCATAGATCTAGAAGGAAGGACAAGCACTTGGATAGTAGAACAGAAAAAAAATGTTCCACTAATGAATAAGACAAAAGTTTGTTTTATTGTGCCATTTCACAAGCTAACTTTGAACAGGTGTCAACTTGTAAGACTGCCAAAGCTATATGGGATAAAATTTAAGTTATTCATGAAGGCACATCTCAAGTAAAAAAGATAAAAATGAATATGTTAATACATGAATATGAATTATTTACTATGCTCCCTAATGAATCTATCAATGAGATGAATCACAAGTTAACCAAGATTGTCAATGCATTGAAAGGACTCGGACAAGAAATCACAAAGAAGGAAGAATTTCAAAAATTCTTAGATCTTTACCTAAAGCTTGGACAACAAAGGTGACAATGATTGAGGAAGCAAAGGACATCTCAAAGCTAAAGGTTGATGACTTGATGGGCTCATTATTATCACATGAGCATGTCATTAAGAAAAATGAAACCAAATCTAAAGGTAAGAGATTGTTGGTATAAAAGTTGTTTCTAAACATTGTGATGATGGTACAAGTGAGGAGGATGAGGAGATTGCTATGCTCACTCATCGATTCAAGAAGTTTTTCAAATGAACAATAGAATGAAAAATAAATTTGTAGTAGCCTAAAGATTGCAAAATAAAGATGGGGAGAGAAAAACTAGAATAGAGATATCATTTAGAAAAGAAGAAGAGGAACCCACATATCACAACTGTGGTGGTAGTTGGCATCTGAGAAAAGTTTGCTTATCCATAGAAAAAGATAGAAAGAAGAAATAGAAACCTTGGAGTTTTGGTGCTTTGTGTGATAGTGACTCATCCATCGCTGTGTAGTCTAAAACTGACAATGAGGAGTGCCATGTTGGTTTAATGGCACATGATGATTAGGAAAGAGGAATTAATGCTTCGAAGGAGGTAAGTTATGACACTTCACTTTTTGATGAGTTAAAATTGATAATTGAAAAATATGCAAAATTGTAAAAGGAATTTCAAATCCAACAAGAAGTGATTCTGAGAATACAACTTGAGTATAAAGTTCTTTTTGATGAGTATTCTCAATTAAAATTTGAAAATGCCCTTCTAAAAACTCACTCAAAGAAACTATTGGATGAAAATAAAAAACTAGATCAAGATTGTACTTCTTTCGAAGATGAAAACAATCAGTCAAAGTTTGAACTTTCAACTTGTTAAAATCATTTTGTCAATCAAAATTTTAATAGGAAGACTTGCATCCTTCAAAAAGGGCACTGTCATTTATTTTCACAATATGGACATTTTGCTTATCATTGCACAATAAAAGATTACAAATTAATGAGATAAAATTGATTAGGGTGTCTAAACAAACTATTATCATACATGACAAATATGGACCCCAGATTTGGAAACCAAAGACTTGAATGTTTTTCTTTTTAAGTGTGTTATGGTTCAAATTATAATACCTTGCAAGTGCACTAGTGTATAGTAGTACAGTGTGCGTAAGCAAGGGTCGATCCCACAAAGAATGGTAAACTAATTTAATTAAATTGAGTTGCTAACTAAAACTAACTTTAAAAAGATGGATTATTGGTTTGAACTAATCTGAAATAATAAATTAAGAAGATAATCAGAAATCTCGGGTTATAGAATAATATGGGATAGATTCCAAGTAGCAAAGGTTTAGGGTTCAGATTTCACCACTTAATGACTCTCCTTGCTATTTGGATATTGGATTCAATGCTTGCTTGGGTTTGTTCTTTCTAAGATATGATTATTATCATTTAGTGTGTGGGTTTAAATCAAGTGCTTTCAATTGTTCCAATTACCTATGGTGTGTAGCATAATTGAGGTGAAAACCCATTACGATCAAGAACTATGAACCAAGTAGAATAGTTGTGCGTTAAGTGTGTGCCTTAACCATGCATAAACAATCAATAAGATTTATGAAACTAGTGATCATGCAATCAGACAAATCAAAAGATTGAAATAAAACCCATGAATAAAAACACAGACTTGCATTAAATAATCAATAATCCAAATAACAAGGTTTATCAAAAAGGGCTACATCTTCACTCTAGAAAGAAGGAGTTAGATAAAAAATACTCCCTTCATGAAGAATATCATATTGCAATTAGCCTTCTTGAATCGCCTTCGCTCTTCTTGAATCTCCTTCTTTGCTCCTCAAAATCTCCTCATAGTAGCCTTAAAGAAAAACCCTAGACTCTCTCTGAAAACTCTCTCAAAAACTACTAAAAATAGGGCTTAAAAATGTAGCATTCTGGAAAATAATAAAAAAATATTAATTGTGAGGCTTGATCAGCTATTGGCGCCGGCGGCGCCAACATGCTGATCCTTCTGCTCCTTTGCAACTTCAGCTCTACTCCCTTGCTACTGTATGTGCCTTCCTTCACTGCTTTGTTGCTTCATATTTGCTTGCTTTCTCTCCTTTTCACCACTCTTCCACTAACCTAAACACACAATAAAAAAATGTAAAATTGGCATCAAACTAATTAAAGATTGCATGGAATTAAGCTTGAAAATACAAAATATAGGTAAATCAAATTCACTCATCAAATACCCCCAAACTTAAATCCTTACTTGTCCTCAAGAAAAATTAGCAACCATACTAGTGAAACAATTAGAATAACCTCTCTCTCTCTCTCTCTCGAATAATCAAACACATGCGAGAAACATGCGAGAAAAATTACACATGTATGCATAATTCAGAATTTAGTCAAAACACTTCCAGAATAAATACATGAAACTCATACTTCATCAATCTGTTATGAAGTGAAAATTCTGAATGTGTGTGCTATGTCACTCTTATGCTTCATGCATACTTGTCAACTTTTGTTCACTCCCTTGCACAAGATTGTTCACTCCCTTAACTTTTGTTGGGATTTTCTCTATCTTTCCTTAATTCTGGGCTATATTACTATCACAACCCCAAACTTGTTTTCTTTTTAATTCATGGGATGTGATCCCCCCATTGAAAACATATATCTTTTCTTGACTTGTTTTTCTTTTGTCTCTTGTTTTCTTTTTCTATCATGGCATACTCAATGTTTCACACCGCCAAACTTACCTTCTTTTGCATTATTCATACCTATTAATAACCATAAGCATAAAATATGTCTCTTAATAGGTAACACATAGCTTTTCAAGTGAAATAGGTTTGGATAATGAGGCTAAACAAGAAAATTCAAATGGTGGTTTTCCAAATGCCTTGCACATTCCATTCTTTCATCAAGCTCAATGGGGACACTAGTGAAATGAATGTACTAAGTTAGCTTGAAAGGCTCAAACTGATCAAAGAATGCCTAAATCACTTCCAAATAAACATGTTGTCTAGGATTTCACCTTGAGGGATACTCAAACAAGTTCTAAAATGCTTGTTTCAATCAAAATAAGTCAATGGATTCACAATATTGTCAGCTAATTTGCATACACTTTGCATGATTATGACATAATGTGCATGAAAAATTTTCATCAATCATGAGGAAGAAAGAATTTTGTACAAGAATCAGTAGATCACAAGGAGTGCCTATCCTTCTTCCTAAATTATATGTAATTGTAATAAAAAACTCAACATGCTAGTGATTAATAAAAAAGAGATATCCTAATTAATTTCAACACAACACATTGGCACACAATTGCTTTTAGAGGCAAATCCTGATATTCATAATGTAAATCTCACAAAAATGGACTCAACAGACTCAAACTTAAACAAAACACTCCAACAAGACACTCTAAACAAAATAAATAACTACTCCCTCACACTTGAACTAAACATTATCTTCAATGTGAAAAATAAAACAATAGAACCAAGGACTTCCTTGAAATATGTCATCCTACTCATCAGAGGAGGCATTTGACTCTTCATTATTAGGTGGTGGATAGAATGGTTGAAAAATTGGAGTAGGAAAGACAATTGAGCCTGTATCCTGGAAAAAGTTGTAGTTCTGAAATATAGACTGCATTGCCATAGCATGATCCATCAAGAAGTTAATTTACATCATTGTTTGTTGCTGCCAGTACTCAGTAGAATCCTGCATGTTTGTAATTTCGTCTTGTAGACCAGCTAGTGTGGGTGTATTGATCTGGGAATGCCTTAATCGTCTCTATTGGGAAGAGCCTAGGGCAATGGATGATGGGCCCATTATGTGCCTTGAAGCACTAGTCCTTTCCAATTGCTCCATAACCACATCATTGATGAGAGGGAGTGGTGGCTAGAGTTCTTTTTGTGGTTTGATAGGAACACCCACCATGAGACACAATTGACAAATTAAGGATGGATGACCAAGGCTGCTTGTCAGCCTTCCAGCCAGAAAAGAAGTAATGGAATGCTCAATCACCCTCCCCACATCAATAGACAACCGTGTTGTGATAGCAAAGTTCAGTTGAGCTCTTTCTTTGGTTACATCTGAAACATGGTTAAAAGGCATCAATTTAGCAAAAATAAAATAATGCTAGGAACTCCAGCCACCACTGACCTCATGGAAAGCTAATTACTTTTTCATGTGGCATCTTCTATCTGTTGCCCATCCTAGCCAAACAAGCGATGAATGCATCATAATTAGGGCTTCGCTCAAGCCATGTAGTATATTCATCCTCCTCAATATCTTCCAACTCAAAATAGTGGTTGATAGAAGACCTATCATAAGAAACCCAATGGTTGATAGAAGACCTATCATAAGAAACCAGCTTCCCTCTTACAAGAATTCTCCTTTCACTGGGATCCACCATATATATTGTGCTCTTGTATTGGCATAGAATTCTCTCACCAATGAAACTACAGTTGGCTTAGGCTAAGCCACAAATCTCTGCCTATGCCTTTAAATGATGTTGTTCTGGATGTCCTGGCATGTCGTATCGATGCCCCTCTCTCGTATCCCTTCATGATTTACAATGGTTTTAATGTATAGCTGTTCCGCTTGTTCATTGAAAAATGTGGGCTCAAACTCCACCCTCCATCTATTGGATGGTCCAGAAGTTGTAGATTTTCATGGAGGCATATTGACAAACCTTGAAAATAAAGAATGCTTGAAGCACAATATGATAATTTATCATAAATTAGCTTATCCCAAATCACACCAAAGCACTCCACTTCAATAATTGAATCATATAGACAATCAAGAATACTCAAGTAAGCTTTTTCTCAATGCAACTTCTACTTTGGCATTAGAACAAACATCTAGCGAGCACCTCATTCAACACAATTTCAATCTTTCATACATGACACACTCCCATAAACAATTCATGAAGCATTAAGCATGCAAACTTAACTAATCATAAGCCAAGCATTCCATTAAACACTAGGAGCTCAATTTAACTTCACCCCACATGCCACATTCTTAGGTTCAAAACCAAGCACATGCACATGCAAAATGAGTTCAAAATGAACCTTCACAAATCATACTCCAAACACCTTCAAGATATGGAAAAATTCGCTTCACAATCCCACAAACTTCACACCACTCTAAGCATACATACCCACAACACAATTTCCACCTTGAAAATCAACATAAATTTTCTTAAACATTTCATTGAACACCTAATATGCAACTTGAAAAACCAACCTTTCCATCACAAAATTCCATCTTCTCTTCTTGAAAATCATAATAAAAGATTAGGAAAGGATCAATGAAATATAAAAGATTGTATTTCACCATGAAAATCAACACAACCATTTCTCAAGCAATTTATCAAACACTTCATGTGCAACATGAAAACTCACTATTTAATCACAAAAACCCATCTCCTTCTTTTGGAAATAACAAGATAAGATTAAGAAGAAGACATTGAAGTAAAAAGGGTTGGATTTCACCCTGGTTTCTTCAAGCCTCAAGTGTCTTTGAGAACCCAACTTGGGAAGATGGCTTAGAGAAGAAGAAGTGGATGAGAATTTAGGGAATGAGAGAGATGGATGAAGAATGACATGTTTGGGAGATTTATGGAGTAGGATTGGTGGTGGAATGGGAGGGATTTGATGTGGGGAAGAAGGGTTTGGAGTGTGGAGAAGAAAGGGGGAAAAAGGAATTTTTGGGTTTGGAGAGAGAAGAGGTAATGGCTACACACGAGTGGGAGAGGGGGGTTAAGTGGGTTTTGGGTGCCGGCGGCGCTGCTTGCTGCCCATTTTATAAAACGTTTTCTTTTTTACTCACCTTGGCATCAGCGGTGCTACTTGTTGCCTGCTTTAGCTCTCCTTAGTTCTAGCACTCTTGTGATGATTCTTGGCTTTGAAGCTTCATGTGCTTTGCTCCCCTTCTTCAAGACTTTGTTGAATCACTTTAATTTGCTCCACAACTCCATTACTTGCATCATGTGATCCTTGCTTTAAATCCTCACTGTTTTTGCATCCAATTCACTTATTTCAATATCTTCAACTTGTTAGTAACACATAAGAGCAAATTATTCATTGCAAATATTTAAAATATAACTAAAGCAAATACCCTAATGCTAACCTATCAACTAAAGCAACAAATCAACTTTTTCTAATAACTCAAATTAACTGAAAGAAAAAGAAAACTCAAAAGCTTGGGTTGCCTCTAAAGAAGTGCTTTATTTAACGTCTAGGCAAGACGACTTCCCTTTTTATTGATTCCCAAGAAGAGTTTTTACCTACTTAGGCTGACTAGGTAACTGTCCAAGTTTGTGTCCTTGCACTGCTTCAGCAACTTGACCTAGCTGTGTTTCCATCTTTTTTTATCAAAGCCTCTATTTTGTTCAGTCTTGAGTCCACATTATGAAACCTTGTATCATTAATCTGAAATTGATTTTGTGTTGCTTGCATGAAATTTTGCAAGGTTTCTTTGAGACTAAGCTTTGGCTTTGTTGGCTGAAATGAAGATCCAACTTGGTTCTGGTTGCGCTCATTGCTCCAAGCAAAATTAGGATGATTTCTCCACCCCGGATTATAGGAATTCGAGTATGGATCATTCCTTGATCATTGCTAGTTGTAAAAATTCAGTGCATTAGCTTGCTCAACATCTCCTGCAAAGTGTTCCTTGGAGGGGTAAACATTATGTGTATGACCAGATATACCACAAAATGAACAATTCTCTTTTGAGGCAAGCTGTGGTTGCTTCATGTTTGCCACCACTGAATACAATGTCTTAATTTGCTTAGCCATCTCTGACATCTGCATAAATAAGTCTGTATTAGAACTTACTTCATAAATACCTCTTGACCTACCCCTCACACTTTTGTATTGGGAGTTGGCTCATAGCATCTCATACAACTCATATGTCTCCTCTGGAGTCTTCTCTCTCATGGCTTCCCTTACAGCATTATCAACCATGGATTGGCATGGTTGTGTCAGTCCATTATAGAAAAATTGATTAAGTAGTTCTAATGGATATCTATGATGAGGGCATTGAATCAATATGACCTTGAACCTTTCCCATGTCTCATGGAAAGCTTCTCCATCTAGTTGAGAAAACATAGCAATCTTGCCTCTTAGTTCAGAAGTCTTAGCATGGGAGTAAAACATGCTTATGAACTACTTCTCATTAGTCAAAGAGCCAAATGTCAAAGTAATAAACCAAGTTTTAGCTGCATCTTTCAGGGTATATGGAAAACATCTCATCTGTACTTGGTCCTCAGTCAATCCTTGTGATGGAGAAGTCTGGATTGTTGCATAAAAATCATGCATGGAAGTTAGTGGGTCTTCTGTAGCTATACCATGAAAATATGGAAGCATATTAAAATGAATATGCTTAATTTCATAGTTCCTATCTTCATCATTCAATACAATGCATGAGGGTGAAATTTCAATGGTAGGATGTGCAAACTCTTTCATAAGTTGTTGAGTTATCTGAGCTGGTTCAGCCAAACGATTCTCTACATTGCCTGCCATTGTAACTTCTTCTTGAGTCTCTTCTTGAAGTTCCTCTTCCTCAAGGATGGTTTTAGGCTCAACGTTTGCCTTTTCTCATCGATCACTTAAAGGAATCTGAGTTTGATTCAGCAATCTCCTTCCGTTCATTCAAAGTCTACAAAACCAAAAGGAAAAATTCAAAAAATTTACACAAAAAATATATATACAAAAGCAAAAGAAAAGAAAATTTGTAACTAAAACTAATTAAATCAATTTGGAACCATTCCCTGACAATGACACCAAAAACTTGATGGTTCAAATTATAATACCTCACAAGTGCACAAGTGTATAGCAATATAGTGTGCGTGAGCAAGGGTCAATCCCAGAAAGAACGGCAAACTGATTTAATTAAATTAAGTTACTAACTAAAACTAACTTTGAAAATATGGATTGTTGGTTTGAACTAATAAGAATAATAAACTAAGAAGATAATCAGAAATCTAGGGCTATACAATGATATAGGATAGATTGCAAGTGGCAAAGGTTTGGAGTTTAGATTTCACCACTTAATGACTCCCCTCGCTATTTGGATATTGGATTCAATACTTGCTTGGGTTTGTTCTTTCTATGATATGATTTACCATTTGGTGTGCGGGTTTAAATCAAGCACTTTTACTCATTTCAATTACACATGGTGTGTAGCATAATTGAGGTGAAAACCTATTATGATCAAGAACTATGAACCAAGTAGAATGGTTATGCATTAGGTGTGCGCCTTAACCTTCTACTCTTCTCATTTAAGGAAACTCATGGTTATGTATTAGGTGTGTGCCTTAACTATGCATAGACAATCAATAAGGTTTATGAAACTGGTGATCATGCAATCAAACAAATCAAAAGATTGAAATAAAATCCATGAATAAAAACACAGACTTGCATGAAATAATCAATAATCCAAATAACAAGGTTCATCAAAAAGGGCTACGTCTTCACCTTAGAAAGAAGAAATTACTTCATGAAAAAAAATAAAAGATACTCCCTTCATGAAGAACATCATACTGCAATTAGCCTTCTAGAATCGCCTTTGCTCTTCTTGAATCTCCTTCTTTGCTCCTCAAAATCTCCTTAGAGTAGCCTCCAAGAAAAACCTTAGACTCTTTATGAAAATTCTCTCAAAAACTACTAAAAATAGGGCTTAAAAATGTAGCATTCTGAAAAATAAAAAAATGTTAATTGTGCAGTTTGATCAGCTGCTGGAGCCAGCGGTGCCAGATTGGCATTGGTGGCGCCAACGCATTGATCCTTCTGCTCCTTTGCAACTCTAGCTCTGCTCCCTTAATACTGTATTTGCCTTCCTTCACTACTTTGGTGCTTCATATTTGCTTGCTTTCTCTTCTTTTTCTCTACTCTTTTACTTACCTAAACACACAATAAAAACATGTAAAATTGACATCAAAATAATTAAAGATTGCATGGAATTAAGCTAGAAATTAAAAAATATAAGTAAATGAAATTCACTCATCAGTGTGCTTGGTTTCAAAAATAAAATCTAGTTAGTACCTTAACAGTAGATGTTCACATCACATGATTGGAAGCAAGAAATTGTTCAAAAGTTTGTCATTATAGGATGAAGGTAGAGTAACTTTGGAGATAATAATCAAGGAATAATCAAAGGAATATGGTAGATAAGTATTTCAGGTATGAATATTGTTGATGCATATTATGGAGAAGGTCTTAACCACAACCTTTTAAGAGTAAGTTGATTATCTGACAACGGATTTGAAGTTGTGTTTAAGTTTGAAGTTGTGCTTAAGTCTAATAAATGTACTATTTGCAATGATGTAGGAAAAAATGTGTGTTGTGAAAAGCGAAATGGAAATGTGTATACTTCAGACTTAAGTGTAGATCATGTAAAATGTTTATTAACAATAAACAATGGGGCTTTATTATGGCACAAATGTTTTGGACATGCCAACATGCATACAATTAAGAAGCTTATGAAATTAAACCTAGGAAAAGGTTTATCAAAAATGAAAATTAATGTCGATCATGTATGTGATGTATGTCAATTTGGTAAACAAACCAAGGCTTCTTTCAAATCTAAAAATGTTGTGTCCACTTCAAAACCTCTTGAGTTTTTGCACCTGGACCTTTTTGGACTAACACGAACCCATCGTTTGGCTAGAAAAGAGTATGGGTATGTTATTGTTGATGATTTTTCAAGATATACTAAAGCACTATTTCTAGGTGGAAAACATAAATATTTTGAGTTTTTCAAGAAATTTCATCACAAGATTCAGAATGAGATTGGATCATAGATTTTTTCAATTCAAAGTGATTATGGCAGAGAATTTTACAAAAGTTAATTCAATGAGTTCTGTGATAAACTTGGAATATCTCATAATTTTTCAAGACCTAGAACTCCATAACAAAATCGGGTGGTTGAGAGGAAGAATAAAGTTTTGATTGAAATGGCAAGAATAGTGTTGATTGATGTCAATCTTCTCCATAGATTTTGGGTTGAGGTAGTAAACACCGTGTAAAGTCCCATATTATGGCTTAACCCAAGAGGGGAGGGGTGAATTGGGTTTATAAAATTTCATTGCTTAACCCCTGTTAAACCATTTCCTTCTTTTTGTGCATGTGTGTGGTGTATTGTAAGATAAATAATAAAACCATAAAGTGCATGAAAGATAAAGCTATTAAACAAATACACACAAACAACATGATTTTTACAGTGGTTTAGGAACCCCGTCCCTCCATCCACTCATCCAAGAGCACACACTTATTGTACCTTTGGTTCCACTATATCCCGTATAATAAAAATACGATAATGCTCCTAATACTATTCTAGATTTCAGCTCTAAGGGGTATAAAAATAGTGTTCTTGTCATGCCTCACCTTCTGAGGCGTGACCTTGTTCATTTGCCTTTATTTTCAATACAACTTCCTCACTTTTAGGGTAGGGGTGCTCGAGTCTCATTATAGGACACCTATACCTTTCATTACTTTCTTTCCAAATTTAAAAATTTTTAATAGAATTTCCACTAAAAATTTGATAGAGTCTCCCCTAAAAATATTAAGATTAATACCTAATATACATCATTTATCAAATAAATTTCTAAATAACAATGGTTACAATTCTAAATCATACATGAAACTACAATTTCAACAAATATAACTCTAATTATAATTAACTCACTAGCCCAACCTACCCACAACCTAGAACCTATATCACACCATGATGACAATAACCATAATCTATTTCAATAACATATATGTTTATCAATATAATGACATGCCATGTTAGTATAATTAATATACAATATTTTGATTTCTTAATTACAATGATACATCAAATGAATCTATCAAATATGAATATACATACACAACAGGATTCCAATCCCAAATCTATCATATCAATATAATTAATATCTTCCTTGACTCTCATACTTAACCTGCCAACTAAAAATTTAAACAAGAAGGCATGAGTCTGGGCAACTCAGTAAGTAGGCACAAATAATAAAATCAATAATCAATTCTCAATAGTCTCTAGTAAATAATCATATCTTCTATACATAATTTTGAGGTTCAATCATTGCTCCAATAAACAATCAAATACAATTATGCTATGAAGACAACAATCCTTATTGATCCAGACATGTAACTATATCAATGACAAAGATTATAGGTTCATCAATTAATACCAAATACTAAACAGGGAATTGCAATCGTTCCCACCCAATCAATCCATCTCATTTTGAATCAATTTTCAAATGATACAACTAACGAAGGGATATTCTCTATCCCTCACTTTTAGATATTACTACACAAGAATAAACATATACTTACAATATCAATAAACATTACATAATTCAATCTAAAGGATAATTATTATCCCAACCTTTATGCCTTCACAAACCAACATAAATTTCATTCATTAACAAATATGCGATATCCAATATCCTCAATCAAAACACACAAGCATGGATTTGAACCAATGGGATATTCATTATCCCCAAGCAATCATACATTCAACGAAATAAGGGTGGCGCCTACTTACCTGGAATGAATCATTATACACTCTTCCAGCTCTATTCCTTTTCATCCTTATCAGATCATCCTTCACTTTCAAGTGTATCCGTCATTCTCAAATGAAAGACCAAGTTCCCAGCTCGTTGTTACTCCTTCCATTTGGTGGAAATCTGACGTTTCTTTCATTTTCTTCCATTTTCCACGGTTCCAATGGGCGAAAGTTAGGTTTAAACAAAAGATCACAAGTTTGATGATTTCCTAGCTAAAACAGCAAGAAATCAAGCTAAATGGGGCTAGGACAAAAGGGAAGAAGAAACAGGATGGACCAGAGCAAAAATGAAATGGCCAGAAAGAAAAAAATGGCCACGCAGGTGTATATTCCTACGCCAGCACCGCAACACTAGGAAAATCTGAATGATCCATTGTAAAAATCTCAAAGTGGCACTGCGATGCCAATTTTGGAACCGTGGTGCTAAATTCTAAGGCTGCTACCCCTTGCCTATTATCAAAGTGGCCTCGCAGCGCCGAATTTGGCTGCCCACTTTTTCTTACCTATTTTTATGATTTTTCTCTTCTATTATCTAATGTTATTTCTTTTTTTCCTTTAATTCATTGTTCCTCCTAACTTTATCCATGACAATTTCATATAAATAAGACATTTTTCTCCATCATTAATTCTCTCAAATAGTTCAAAATAATTTCATTAAATTACCACATACCCAAAATGTCAGTTCATTTTCAATCACATTAACACTAAGCTCAAAATTTAACACCTCAGGTGTTATAGTTCCCATCACTCATCTAGTTTTCATGAGCTCACCAAGAAACTCATTGGTTTCTAAGATCACCAGCAAACTTGATTATTTTCCAGAGATCATCACCAACTCTCTGGTTTTTAGATTAACTAGAAACTTATATACTTTTACAAAGTGTTACATTTAAGCATAGGAGAAGATAAGATCTTTATAGTCTAGTAATACAAAAGGATCTTCCCATAATATAAAGAGAATGACCATTGAGAATATAAAGGTTGAAGCTCAAGGATAGATAACTGAAGGTTTAAGCTCCTAGCCATGGGTGGAAGAATTTGCATAAAGTTAAGCTCATTTGAAAAATATTCCTTCACCACCTTGAATCATCCAACTTATCTCCTTAAATAGATCTTTAGAAACTTGACCATTGCAGGAAAAAGGTTGGGATGGATGCAGGAACAAGAGTTGCTTTGAATGTAGAAGACCATTGTGATTTTTACTGTTGGTGTGTATGCCTTCTAATTTTTCTTGAGTTGCTACAACGCCATTCTTTTACAGAGAGGAAGATGAGTTATTATTGAAATGTCTTTTCTCATTTTTTGACACAGCTGGAAAACCTACAATGCCGCTTGTTACCAGAAGTGGTGACTAAGATAAGTCTATATGCTGAAAGCATATGAGCACAAATATTATTTTGATGCAAGTCACATAATTCAATTAACATTGGACAAGTCACAGTCTCTCTCTGTCTGCATTTATCTATCATAAGTCTCAGATGAATTCTCCGATGAATTTTGTCTATCAGTCGATCCTTCATGAATGTGATTTATCTGTAGTAAGTAACAAATAAATTTTGGCACCACAGACAAAGTCGAAGTGGTATACAGACAAATTAAGCTTTGTCTTGCTCAATCAGATGAAGTAAGGTGTTATTCTTTCAACATTCATCTATGGAAAGTGATGGATGAATTCTGCTAGCGTAGACAAAGTTGAACTGGATTGTATTGGATGAATTAAACTCTATACTTCATCTTTAGATTTATCGGTAGCAATTTACAGACGAATATGCTTGTGCATTGAAGTCCACTTTGTTCGATCAGTTATTTTGTCTATGCAGCTTCACTGTGTCTCTTTCACTTCATCTTCCACTTTGTCTATAGTAAGTTATGGAAAAATTTTGATACCATAGATGAAGTTGAATTTCTTGTTTTACATTTATCTGAGCAACTAATGGAGTTCATCTCTTACAACTTTTTACTTCATTCTTGATTTGTTTGTCTTTGCACATGAAGTTGCTTCTACTTTATCTTTACATCTTACCTTCTTGTCCTCAAACAAATTTGTTCATCTAGCTTTGTTAGTTAGACAAACTCTAGATAATAGATAGTTTGCTATTTAAGCTCTCTGATAATGGCTTTGTCTTCAACTGTTTCTGCCATTACATTGCATTTGTCTATGGAGTTTTCTCTCTGAGTTTAACAAACAGAGCAAGCTCCTTTGTTGCACATCTAGAAGCCTTATTTTCTCTTTCCTCTTCTTTCATAATCTTCACCAATTTAATCCTTCCAAATGTAGCAGATATTTGACATGGCTAATTATAGTTTTGCACTTAGAGATTTTCTTCGCTTGCTACATTGTTAGTTTTCAGATACATCATTTAATCAGAATATATTTATCCTCATATGATTTCAACATGTTGTGGAGCAAAAGTAATATACATATTTATTTAGACACATAATTATCAGCATTATTATATATGATTTTGATGATAACAAAACTTATATTAAAGAGAAGAAAACTTGCATGCTTAAATCTCTAACAATCATATGATTATGAATTGATAACAATTAATTAACATAAACACTTAATCATGAATGTTTAATTAAATAAGCATATAGTCTTCACTTTATGGTGTGCACATCATAAACATTAATTAATCTTTATTGCATAAATTTGCTAAATTATATTAAGATGTATATTATCCTTGCTTTACAATATATTACAATTACATGAGGATAAAATACATTCTAATATTATATATGAAAGCTAATAAATTAGCAAGTGCAGATAAGTTTAAGTGTAGGATAATGATCATCTGCAATAAATGGCCACAATAATTTGCTATGTTCTAAAGAAGCTAAACTGATGAAAATTATGAAAGAAGAAGAAAAAAGAAGGTTTGGAGACAAGCAATAAAGAAGGTTGCAATAAATGCTTCCACGAACAAAAATAATAGGAGACAAATAAGGCTTCAAAGATGTGCTACAACTAGTTTGTGTTGTCTGTCAACCTCAATAAGAAAATGTCAACAATAAATGCAAAACAAAAAGCTAAAGAAGAAGCCATGATCAAAGAGCTTAAATTGCATTCAAGAAATTTGGACCACTTATACTTGATCTAATCAAAGTCTACCCAAGATAAAGTACAAGGATGAAGAAGCAACTCAATGGCTTGGTAGAAAAATGAAGAAAGACGAAGAAGTAGTTACCTAGATGACCAGACACAAGAAAAGAGACTTTGTCTGATCAACAAAGTTAAAGAAAGAATTCATCTGAGGATAAGAAGGCTTGATACAAGGGAGTGCAACTTTAGTTGAGCCAAGACAGGCAAATCAAGATTGAAGAACTAAGGAAGTTGCTAGAACAAACCCCTTCTATTGCTCAAAGTGTGTAAAAAAGCTAAAGAACTTTGCCTCATCTTTGGATCAAAAGGTCATCTACCATAATAGACAAAGTATTAGCCAAAGCAGAAGATGAAGTAGAAGCTGTATAGTGAGCATAGACGAAGTTGAACAGACAAAAAGCTACTTGGATTGAAATAGGCTTCAACAGACAAAGGCATCATTATCTAATACTTATGATAGAAAAATGCAACGTACAAAGTATTCTATCCAAGAGAAAGCAGAACACACTTCGTCTATCACTTACACTAGATGAATGCCACACTTTGTCTGTTCGAGTAAGTTAAAGTAAGCTTGGTTTGACACCTTTAACAGATAACAAGGAACAAAAGAAGAAAACCACACTTCGTTTATTAGTGCAAGATTGAGCGAACTTCATTTATCACCTCCAATAGATGACGAAGAACAAAGGAAGCACATCCCACTTCATTTATTTGTATAGAAGGAGATGTTTGTTAATCGATCAGACTATCTTCATCAATACCATTCAAACTATAAAAGATCATATCTTCCCCTATGTTTCATTGTAATACTTTGTAAAGTATCGTGAGCTCTCGAAAACTAACAAGTTTGCTAGTGATCTTTGAAACTAGTGAGTTTGTGGTGAGCTTATGAAACTATGTTGTAATGAGATGTTGGTGAACTTAGGAAAACTATCAAGTTTGCTGGTGACCTTTGAAACTAGTGAGTTTCTTGGTGAACTCATAAAACCAAAAGAGAGTCAGGGCACTTATTTATGCCCCCTGGAGCTGGAATCTAGAAGAGTGTCGGGAACACTAGTTTATGCCCCCTGAAGTTGGAATCCAAAAGAGTGTCGGGGATACTTGTTTACGCCCCCTGGAGCTGGAATCTAGAAGAGTGTTGGGGACACTATTGTATTTCCATTGTACAGGGTATAGTGGAACCCAAGGAACAATGAGTGTGTGCTCTTGGAAAAGTGGATGTGGGGACAAGGTCCTGAACAACTATAAAAATTATCTTGTTTGTGTGTGTGTGTTTGTCCATTTTTTTTATTCTTCATGCATTTTATTATTTCTATTATTCATCTTACGCCACACCACACACAAGCACAAAAAGAGGGAAATGATTCAACAAGGGTTAAGCAATGAATTTTTATTTACCCAATTCACCCCTTCCTTCTTCGGTTAAGCCATTCTTTGGGAACTCTACAAGTGGTATCAGAGCTTACTAGATAAACAATTCTAGTGATCCATTTGGCTTACCCAACAATGTCATCCTCTATATTCTTCAAAGAGTAGTCCATCTCCTATCTTCCAAACTTTTGATAGATTAAACTGGATATAATGGAAAAGGAGATTAGAAACACTTCTTATGGCCAAATGATTTTCATCTATAGAAAATTATCTATATTGGCATAAGGGAGGATGAAATGAGAGCAGAGCTGAAAATGTTGAAAACTCTCTATAAGCTCTCTGTCCCACCATTTGTAAGGATGTCTTGGCTTACAGATTAATATGAGAAATCTTTAGACTGGCCAAAGATAAATTATTAAGGGACAAAATACTTTGCACTCACACAGTTAGCATTACTATTAAGACTAACTTGAGTGTAGGAAATCTAAAGAAAGGAAAAAATGAACTCTTGAAGAAGAAGAAAGAGAAAGGAGACTTGGTCTGAAGAAACAAATTAAAGATATGATGAAATACCAAGTTCCTTAAAAATAAAAAGGAAAGGTAAGTGTAGGTATGACACTTAAACTCAAAAGCTCTTATTGAATGTGTCATTATTTAAACTTTTGAAATATTTACTTGTGCATTTCTTTCAGTCCTTTCTTTTGTTAATAAAGTATTCTTGCTTAGTCCCTCAATTAATTACTTCTATTTACTTGTATACTTTTACTTTAAAGCCTTAGCATTTATTCATTTTGATTATTCATATGTCTATAGAAATCAATTTACAATTACTTTTATTTATCTAGAGTCTTACTTGTTTTTATCTATGCATTCTTATCAAAGATATTCTCTGAATTTTTATTGAGAAATAGAAATAATAATTAGAATTTTGTCTATACATCTTTATTTATACATTGTTTCAAAATTAAAATTTAGAACTTTACTTGCGTATTTCTGATTATTCATTTATTCTTACACTTCATCCATAGAAATTACATGCTACACTTAAAATTTTAATTGATTAGCTAATTGTACATTTATAGAGATAAAGATTAATTTATAGTGTAGTTTGTATACATATACACTTTGATCATTCATGTATATACAAAGGAGAATATGGAATTCACACTAGGATCAATAAAACCCTAAGAAATAGAAAAGTAAAACTCTCAAAAATAATCAAAAATAAAGAAAATAACTCTTAAATAGTAAATAACCTAAAATTAAGAACACCTGAAAAGATATACAACTAAAAGAATAATAAAATAACAAAACTAAATGATTATGCTTAAATCTTTACATAAAAAGGAAGAGTATTCTAGCACATTAAGTTAACTGGAATTTACAACTATGCTAGCTCAAGCAACTTAGTAAGTGATTAAGGCAAAATGCTTATTTTGTTCATTTATAAAAACTGCTTTAATCCAGCAGTTTATTCCTCTACATACTGTTATAGTCAAAATGATTCTTTATACTGATATATTGACAATATCTGTCTACATTATTGGTCCCTTATACAATGGTAGCTCAAGACAGGGGGGGGGGGGGGGGGCGGTGACTTGCGCTTTAACACTTTTGGCCAAATCAAATAATTAAAGTGTTGAATGAATAAGTAAAACAGATTGCACAACACACAATACAAAATTTTTATAGTGGTTCAGCCCTTCCTAGGTTCCTACTCCACTTCTCTGAGTCAATCTCCTCTACTAAACTTAGGTTCCACTAATGCCTTGATCAACCTGACCAAATACATGTTGGTTTTACATAAATCTCACCAACCAACTTAATGGTTTTCCAAGCTATCCAGAAACTTTCACAATTTGTTGGTTTTCAAAGCTCACCTAAAAACTTATAACCTTTCAGCAAGTTCCCTACTTACTTATCTTAATACAAAAACATCAAGCACTCTGCTTGTGTTACCAAATACTAAATTAAAATATAAAGATTATTGTCTCTTACTTAGATAGATTTGTACATAAAATTCTGAACTTTTAGTAAATGAATAAATAGTGAGAGTAAAAGATTCAAACTCCTTGATTGAGAAATGATTTAGGCTTTTGAAAGCTTCTGACAGAGATGTAGCTATTGGAGTTGAACTTTGAAGGAAGATTTTGAATGCCTTTTGTATTTTCAGCAATGTTCAATGATATTCAAAATTTTTGTTATTTTCTTTTGCTTTTGAATCTCTCTTTTATAGGTTGAGAGAGATCATTTTGTTGCTGACTTTGGCAAACATTCAAATGTTCGAAAATATTTTCTTCACCTTAAACCTTATTTGATGTCTGCCTTTGCTGCAATCTGGTATCGATCTGCTACTCTGTCGCTAACTTTTCTCAACCTTTACTTTCATCACGGGTGTTCCAAAGTTGCTTCCTTAGTTACTCTGAAGAGACAAGTGAATAGATGATGTCCTGATTGATTTTGGATATTCTGATTAGTTTTATTTAGATTCTCTAAAATAGTAGTAAACCTTCTTAATTGCAACAGTCCTTTGTAGAAAAGAGTTTTTATATAATCTGAACTTTTGATGCTTCAAAAAGCCAATTCTGAAGCAATGTTTAATGATTCTGAAGCTTGCTTATTGTCTCTGAAGTAAAGTCTTGAGGACTCCGAAGTAGGTCTGTTTACTCTGAAGCTTGTTCGAATTTACTCCAAAATGTGACTCTAAGTTCTTCGAAGCATGTCTGTTTACTCCAAAGCATAGCTGATTAACTCTCTGAAGCTTGTCAGTTTACTCAGAAGCATACTTGTAATGACTCCAAAGTGTTCCATTTTACTTTGAAGCTTGCTGTGAAGATTTCAACATTTGTTTTGAATATCTCCAAGCCATACTATGATCATTTTCAAAGCTTTGACCATTTTACTTCGGAGATTGTTGTGACGACTCTGAAGCAATGCAATTCGCTCCGAAACATGTTGAAATAACTTTGAAGATGCTTTTGTTAGCTTTGAAGCATGTCTTCAAAACTTTAAAATTTCTGTTTTCTTAATTTAAGTATATGTAAAATTTATATAGTTAATTTTAAAAGAGCATTTACTTTATGACTTCCTTTTATCATCACAAAGGTTATTCTCAAGTTGAGTATGACTTAATATTTCTACAACATACTTGAGAACAGATTGTTAGTACCTTGATGTTTTACTCATGTCTTTGCTTATCATCAAAACATACTTGGTTAAGAATGTTTGTCATCAAAATCAAACTAGATAATATGTTCAATATTCTCCCCCTTTTTGATGATGATAAAATAGTAAGTGATACACCTTTCAAAACTTGTATAACAATAAATTTAAAGCAAATTATTTTGCAAATATTTTATATAGATTTCTATTGACCAATTCAGTGTAGCTCCCCCTAAATTGATGCATATTATTTTAACTGTATGTCAAAGAAGTTTTCATTTACATACCATCTTATACATGCACCTATCATTTTAGTTTATATCACATTATCACATTTTCTCCCCCTTTTTATCATAATAAAAAAGGTGGAAATAAGCATCAATAAGTCAGAGAAAAGATGCATATATATATATATATATTGAACTTTTCAAAATTTCAGACATAATTTTAGGTACACCAGAAAAAAATTACATCAGAGAGAAAATAATATAAAAATGCAGCAGGTTTATTTGGGTGGTTTGGGTTTTCTCTAGTATGTCTTGAGAAAGACATCTTGAAGAGGTGGCTTGGCTTTAGAAGAAGATGGTTTGGGAGAGGGCTTGGATGTTCTAACCCTTTTTGGTGGAGGAGGTTAAATGAAAAATGGATCTTTTGGAATTGCCACAGGAGGTTCATGTGTATAAGTTGTAGTTCCACAACTGTGAACATAGATGAAATCTATTCTTTCTCGAAACTTTGGATCCAACAACTCAAGAAATGCTTCAAGAGTCCCTTTTAAGAGAGCCTCCGTATTTGCATTCATCATAGTTATGTACTCCTAATAGTACATGGTTATTCTTTCAAAAGGAGCCTTTTTGTGTTCTTTGGGAGGTAGAATTTTAGGTTTCCTTTTTGGTTTTGAAGTGGATGGTTGAAATGAAGAAGGTGACGATTTTGGTTTTGGGATAGCAAGTGGCATTTTGGTTTTGGTAGTGGAAGAAGGCGGTTTTCTAGGATTTTTGGTTTTGGAAGAAGGTGATTTTCTGGGATTTTTGGTTTTAGAAGAAGGTGAAGAAGGTGGTGGAAGAGGTTGACACCATGGTGGTGGTTCTATTTGCCTTATCCTTTCTTGGATAGAAGGATCATTCATTTGAGGATATGGGAAAGGCAAATTGTTAGAAATGGCCTCCAAGTTGGCATTGTTGTAGAAAGTGAATTCTTCCTTAGTGAGAATAAAGAATTCATGAGGACCTATGGGAGATGGAAACACTTTTCTAAGAGGTTTTGACATTGGAAGCATTTTAAGAAGTTTCTCAGAGTAATCATGAAGACTTGACTCTCTATTAAGAATGTGAATTTTGTGGTTCTTTGGAGTTAATGAAGGATCAAGAAGAAGTAGAATCCTATGAAGAATGTTAGGATCCTCAAGTTTAGAGAATGGATATTCTTGAGGGTGTATATGGATAGTTTGAGAAAGAAACATTCTAATAACTTCAGAATTGATTGTTAACTTGATCCTAAACTCTGATTTTATCATCCTAATTGATTGGATATATGATGGAGAAAATTAGGATTATCATCAACAACTGTTCTTTGAGAAATACGTGGAGGACTTTATGGTGGAGAGGGAGGATATAACCATTCTGAAGGAGATCTAAAATTTGGTTGCATGTTTAAAGGGTTGTCCCACTCTGGTGGAATTTCCTCAATTCTTTCAGAGAATACTATTCCTGCTTTGATGAATTCCATCCACTTATCCATGCCATAGATGGGTTGTCTTAGTTTATGTATGAAATATGTTCTAGGAAGAGGAACAATGATGGGATATTTTCTACATCGAACAATGGCTCTATGAGGATAGGAAAGATAATCCTCTGGTAATGGTGGATTTGATGATGATGTCTGTGTTGGAGAAGGTTGACTCTCAGGTTAAGCAACCTCTGGAATAATAGATAATGATGATGGATGAGAAGGTGAAGGTGAAGACATCAGTATTATTGGTGAGTTATTTTTGACTGGTGATGAGAGATGTGGAGGTGATGGAAAGTGAGTTTGAGGTAGATAGAAATGGGTTTGAGGTGGAATGAAATGGGAATGATAGGTTTGACCTTTAAATGATTCTGCTAGAGCTTGTAGAGAATCAAGTCATTGGTCAATCTTATCAGCCCTTAGGATCATAGATGACATGGCAGTTGAAAGATTGTGATCCATTCTATTCATTTGGAGGGCTAAGGTTTGCAAAAAGTGTTCAATCATGAATAATTTGTCCTCTAGGTACTGTGGTATTTATTGTGAAGTGGGACGTGATGAGGTGGATGGTTGATCAGTATGAGTGGGTCTAAAGGGTGAAGGGGATCTGATGGGAGTGTGTGATGGCATGTCTATTGCTACTATTTCTTCGTGTACATTCTCTCTCAAAATTTCTTCTAAAATATCTTCTATGTCTATTATTTGTTCCTCTCTTGGAACTTCTTCTATTCTCTCAACTTCTTTTTGTTCTTCTCTACTAGAGACTTCTTCTCTTGTTTCTACTAGTGGACTTATGAAGTCCTATCTTTCAGTTCTTTCTTTTCCTTCATGTAAGGAGAGTTCTCACCTTTGTTCAGTAGCTTATTCTATAACATCTCCTCTTTTTGGACTTTCATCAGGTCTAGATCCTTTCAATTGATTTGCTCTTCTTGGTCTTTCAAAGATCCAACCCTATGCATTTTGCTTAAAGCCCATTCTTTTTAGAGCTTTCTCATCCAATTTGTCTATGTTTCTTAGAAGCTCTTCATTTTCATTTGAGATATTTACTCCTGCTTCCTTGATTAGCTTGGTAAAGCCATTCTATAAGGTAAAGGAAACCTCATGGTGCTTTTGATCAAGTGAATGTATCTATCATTAGTCTAGCTAGATTTAGCTTTCTTCTATTCTTCAATGCCCATATGATTCTGGCATCTTTCTCAGATATATCTACTGCAGCTCCTCTTCTAGGATATACATTGTTCCTAACAATGAGATATGCTAGCTTGAGATTTGCATTCAAGTGACTAGCATGCAAATAATTCTCACTTTCATCAATCTCAATTTCTGCTAAGTCTGAGAATAGCATTGCTCTTGAAGGCCCTACAATCTCCTCTTCTTCTTCAGAGAGATTGAAATAGTCTCTTAAACATTATTGGGATAGTTCAATTTCTGTTTCTCCTATCCATGATCTTTCTATTCTAGTGTTGAGATTACAAATTAGAGCTTTTATGAGTCTAGGATATAGACTGTCTCTGTAACTCAAATAAGCATCCCAGCCTTGGTATTTAAACCATTCAGATACTTCTACTTCTATTCCAAAAGCTCAAAAATTGAATACATTTTCCCTTTGATTATTCTCCTGTCCTCATATTTCTCTATAATTCTAGAATAATCAGATGAACTATTTAGAAAGAGTACCTCAAGTGTATCAGCTTCCAGTCTTTCCTTTTTAGATCCTTTTCTTTTTGGAGAATTTTCTCTTTCCTTTCTCTTGCTTTCTGCTCCTTTTATTCTCGCCATTTCGATAGAGAGTTCCAGGTTTTTGGAAAAAAATGTGATTTCTAGAAGTGAAGTCAGAGAAGGCAGGAAGGGAGATGGAGAGTTAATATGAGATTTGAAAATAGAGGGAAGATGGACAGTCTTCTCTGAAATGGGGGTTTTGAGAGTTCGGAGAAGAAGGGTTTAGGTTTTTGGAGCGGTTTCAAATGAATTTGTGCTTTCAAATTTTCTTTAAAAAGTTCTCTAAATACTAAAGCATTTTGGCTTTGGATGCTCCAAAAGAAATTCTTCAGAGATAATGGTTTAATTTGGAGTTTCAGATATTCCAAAACATGTCTTCGAAGACTTTTGCCGATCTTTGAATGCTTTTGTTTGGGTCTTCAGAGACTTTTGCTTGGGGCTTCGGAGACAGTCCAAAATTTGACTTAACTCCAAAACTTTGTAAAATGTATTTTTGAAGTTTTGGTTAATAATTCATTTTCAATTAGGAATTATTATCAAGATGAATAATTACATTTCTAAAAGAAAATGATAGATTTGCATTTATTTCATTTTATGAGAATGTAGAGTGGCTAATTTGTTTGATAAATTAAGCATTTTATGCATTAGGATCTAGAATGCCTAATTCTCTTCTAATCATGTTAAATCCTTCTTCTGTAATGGTTTTGTAAAAATATATGCTAGCTGATTTTCTATTGGAACAAATTCTAAGCTAATGTCATGGTTTTGAACATGGTCCCTAATAAAATGATGCCTGATTTCTATATGCTTAGTCCTAGAATGTAGAACTAGATTCTTTGTCAAATTTATAGCACTAGTGTTGTCACATTTGATAAGTATATCAACAAATTTTAGACCCGAGTCTTTTAATTACTGTTTCATCCATAGGATCTATGCACAATAGTTGCCTACTACTACATATTCAGCCTCGATAGTTGATAATGCAACTGATGTTTGTTTCTTAGAAAACCATAAGATAATCATGCTTTCTAGAAATTGGCAAGATCTTGAGGTACTCTTTCTATCCACTTTACATCTAGCAAAAACTGCATTTGAGTAGCCTATTAAATTAAAGTTTGAACCTTTTGGATACCATAATCTAAAATTAGGTGTATCTAAAAGATATCTAAATATTCTTTTTACATCAATAACATATGACACTTTTGGTTCTGATTGGAATCGCACACATGCATGCACTAAACATTATGTCAGGTCTACTAGTAGTTAAATATAGTAGAGATCCTATCATGCTTCTGTAAAGTTTTTGGCAAACAGACTTACCTTTTTATCTTTGTCCATTTTTATTGAAGTACTCATTGGCGTCACATACCTTTTTCCATCTTCAATATTGAATTTCTTTTGTAGTTCTTTTGTGTATTTGGCTTGGTGAATGAAGATTCCTTCTTTCATCTGCTTAATTTGCAGTCCCAAGAAGAAGTTGAGTTCACCCATCAAGCTCATTTCAAATTCTCCCTGCATTATCTTAGAAAATTCTTTGCAAAGATTTTCCTTAGTTGCATCAACTATTATATCATCAACATATACTTGAACTATAAGAATATCTTTTATAGCATGCTTAACGAAGAGAGTAGTATCAACTTTGCCTCTTGAAAAACCTTTCTCAATGAGAAATTTGCCTAACCTTTCACACCAGGCTCTAGGAGCCTATTTTAAAACATAAAAGGGCTTTCTTAAGTTTGAATATATGATATGGGTTATGAGGATCTTCAAACCTAGGTGGTTGTTCTACATAGAATTCTTTATTAATAAATCTATTTAAGAATGCACTCTTTACATCCATTTGGTATAATTTGAAATTCATAAAGGATGCAAATGCAAGAAGCATTCTAATGGCTTCAATTCTTGTAACATGAGCATATGATTCTTCAAAATCAATGCCTTCCTTCTAACAATACTCTTTTGCTACTAATCTTGCTTTATTTCTTATAATAATTCCAGATTCATCTAGTTTATTCCTAAAGACCCATTTAGTTCCTATAGCAGATTGATGATTTGGTCTTGGAACAATAGTCTACACATCAGTTCTTTTGAATTGGTCTAATTCTTCTTGCATAGCTAAAATCCAATTTTCATATTCTAAAGCCTGTTCTATGCAAGTTGGTTGTAATTAAGAAATAAAAGCAAAATTGCCACATATTTGATGATAAGAAAATCTAGTTCTAACTTTGTCATATACATCACCAATTTTCTGAATTTCAGGGTGATCATGCATGAATCTCCAATCTTTGGGAAAAATATTATTACCTTCATTATTTACCTCACTGATGGATGGTCCATCATTTGTTTCTTCTTCATCCATCTGTGTTTTTGATTGAGAAGGTTCTCCTTCTTTGTCTTGTATTTTCATTTTCACAACTAAAGTTATTAGTTCACCTATCTCATCATCAAAATCACTTGTCCTCCTAGAGGAATTAGTTTTTTCATCAAATTTTACATGAGTAGATTCCTTTATAGTCTTATTTTTCAGATTGTAGACTCTAAATGCCTTACTAACAATGGAATAACTAAGAAAGATGCCTTCATTTGATTTGCTTTCAAATTTACCATGGTTTTCTTTGCCATTGTTGAGAATAAATCACTTATAACCAAAAGTATGAAAATATAAAATATTTAGTTTCTTGCCATAGTATAATTCAAATGGAGTTTTGTTGAGTATGTATCTAGCAAAGATTCTGTTAATATTATATAACATGCTCTGTTCATTGCTTCAACCCAAAAATACTGTAGGTAGCTGTATTCACTCAACATTGTCCTTGCTATAGCTTGCAATGAGCTATTTTTTTTTTCAGATACTCCATTTTTTTGGGGTGTTTTTGGTGTAGAGAAAGTTTGAAGAATTTCATCATTTTCATAGAAATCAGTGAATCTATAGTTTTTAAACTCTCCACCATGATCACTTCTTATGGTAACTATATGAGAGTTTTGTTCATTCTGTACACATCTGGAAAATACCTCAAAGAATGAAAAAGCTTCATTTTTTATGTTAGAAAGGTAAATATACTAAAGTCATCTACAATAACATAGGCGTAATGTTTCCCTCAAAAGCTTCTTGTTCTTGTTGGTCCAACTAAATCCATAGCAACTGAAGAGATTTGGTTGTGTATACTTCTTTTTTTGATTTGAATGATTCTTTTACTTGTTTGCCTTTCATGCAAGCATCACACAACTTATTGTCAAATTTGAGTTTTGGTAAGCCAACAACTAGATCTTTATTATATAGTCTTTCAATCAGATTCTTGTTGGCATGTCCTAGTCTTCTAGGCCACAACATGGGTTCATTTTCGTTTACAATAAGACATTTGACTTGGATATCACATAAATCCACCAAATACACATTTCCATGTCTCTTTCCAAGTACTATAACTAAATTTGAACTATCTAAAATTGAATAAGTATGAGATTCAAACATAACTTTGTAACCATTATCATAGAATTGACTTACACTTAAAAGATTGTGTTTCAATCCTTCTACTAATAAAACATTTAAAATTGTAATAGAGAGAGGTTGACCAATTTTACCAATTCTAACCACTCTAACTTTTCCATTATCCCCAAAGGTAATTGTTCTTCCATTTTAGCTTTTAGTTCGATGAACAACTCCCTTTCTCCTGTCATGTGTCTTGAGCAACTACTATCAATGTACCACTTGCTATTCTCTGTGGCACTCAAACACATTTGCAATAATGAAATTAAGCTATAATTTTTGGTACCCATTTAAGAATGGGTCCAGGTGGGTTAGTAGTAGAATATTTTGGTACCCATTGTTTTTTAGATGCTACTAATCTGTTTTCTAGATTATAGTTGCATTTACTACTTTAGCAACTGTCTTAGGAGTCCAAATCATATTCTGTTTGGGTTTTATTTTCTTTTGTAATTTATCTTTCTTTAGTTTTCTATATCTTTCTTTGTTTTAAGTTTAAATAAGGTAGTAGTTAAGGTTTTTCTTAGAGCATGATTTTTTGTTTTTATTTGCTCAAGTTCTATATCGATAGTCTGGAGTTTTGAGCAATTTGTTCTCTTATTTTAATTTGGAGTATTCATTAATTGTTCTTTCAAGTTCTCTTTTAGTTTCCTTATGTTTAGCTTTTAATGTTTTAAAATATGAATACAGTTCTTCTAATAACTATTCAATATCAGAAATTTCAGGTTTTGAATTTACTTCATCATTGTGAATAACTATTAAGCTTATTCTGTATGATGCTCTTCTTGGTTCTTTTCTTTGGAGCTGAATGTGCTGAATTAAGCTTCATTTTCTTCTTCTTCTTCACTCGAGCTTTCTTGCATCATGTTTTCTAGCATTTTCCATGCAGTCATAGCTTTCTTCTTCTTTCCATTATTAGAAATATTGTTTTTGTCAAAGTAAGAGTTATACATTTTCTTCTTATCTCCTTGCTTTTTATCTGGTTTTGGGCAATCAAACTTCATATGCCCAGGCTTGTTGTAGTTGTAATAGATTGGAATTTCCTTTTCCTTATCTTTACTTTTGAAGTTCTTGGAATTGTTTCCAAATCTTTTATTCTTAAATATGTTTTTGAATCTTTTGGTTATCATTGCCATATACTCATCATCTTTAGTGGTTGAGACATCTTTTGAAGATTTGTCATTTTTTTATTCTACTTGTAAAGTTATTGTTTTCATGTCTTTGACTTCATCTGGTGCTTTTTGTTTCATCAGAACTTCATGGGTCATGAGTGATCCCGTGAGTTCTTCTATTGTTACCTTTGTAAGATCTTTTGCTTCCTATATATCAGTCACTTTAGGCATCCAATGTCTAGGCAGAGATCTCAAGATTTTCTTTACTAGCTTAGTCTCTTCATATTTTTCTCCTAAGTTCTTTAAGCTATTGGTGATTTTCTGAAATCTTTCAAATATTTAAGAAATGTTTTCTGACTCCTTCATAGAGAAGGCTTCATATTCTTGCACTAGAAGATTTATTTTAGTCTCTTTTACTTGGTTTGTACCTTCATGTGCTACTTTGAGTTTATCTCAGATTTCCTTAGCTAAATCACGTGCATAAATCTTTTCAAACTTAGAAGAGGTTAGAGCATAGTGGAGGCAGTTTTTTGCCTTAGCATCACTTTCTACTACTTGTATATCTTCTATAGTGTATTTGTCTTTAGTATTGGTAACATTCTTTCCATTTTTCACTACAAGCCATAATTGGTAATCTGCGCCAGTAAAAAATTTTATATTCTCATTTTCTAATACCCATAATTGGTTCTATCAAATAGAGGGGGTCTGGAAGTAGATTGTCCTTCAGTAGATGTATTGTGGAACATATCGGCCATTTGCATCTCTTTACCACTTAATATACTAGTAATCAAAATTTAACTAGTGAATTCTACTCTGATACCACTTATTAGTCCC
>JAYJMB010004174.1:0-106168 GCA_036873735.1 Pouteria campechiana | reverse complement strand
ACAAGGGAATGGCCAAGCAGAAGCATTCAACAAGGCAATCCTAAAGATCATGAGAAGAACGGCAGATAAGAATAAGCAACAATGGCATCTCAAATTACCAAAGGCGCTTTGGGCTTACCGTACTACCCATCGAACAGCAACCAATGCAACCCCCTATTCTTTGGTGTTTGGGGCAAAAGCAGTCTTGCCCTTGGAGGTGCAGTTGCCATAGCTTAGAGTCGCAACACATTTGGGACTAATAACTAACCAACAAGCTAAGTTGCGATTCGAAGAGCTCGATGCTCTGGACAAAAGGCGGTTTTGAGCCAAACAAAGAATTGAGTTATAACAAGCTCGCATGGCCGAGGCGTACAATCGATTGGTTAAACACCAAGCTTACCGCCCGGGCGATTTAGTTCTCAAGTTAAGGATTGAAATAATAGCAGGTGGCAAATTAATTGGCAAATTTGAACCCAAATGGGAAGGCCCTTATGTTGTGCAAGAGGCTTATGCCAATGGTTCATATCAGATTATAAATAGTAATGGTATAGGAGAGTTGCCCATTAGTGGGCATTTCCTAAAGCATTATTATGCATGAGCCGGAAAGGAGCAGATGCTAAAACTACGCACTCATCAGCATAAAAGATTCTCAATCATAGAAGAAATTTACAAGTGAGTTAAGGAAGTTAAAATAGACTCCTTCAAGAGGCTGAACTGCTTCTCCCTATCTTCAAGGCTTGAATGGCCTCCGGGCTCACAATTGGAGACAACTTCAACTCTTTCAAAGTTTCCTCAGTCACTGTCACTACTTGTTGGGAAGCAACCACTTCTTCCTTCAAGTGTTTGATGGCCTCCAAACCTTCAGCTTCATCTCTCTCCTTGGAAGCAACAAGAGATTCTTGAAAAGATAAATGGTGGCTCAACTAGTGAAGCTCCCACAGGAGAATCTTGAGGCGATCTTTGTTTGCTCTGATGTCTGCTCTCAAAAAGGTCAACTCCACTTGAAGAGATGAAAGGTGCTCCGAAGCTATGTTCGCGACTGACAATTTCTCACCGATCTTAGCCTATAGATCTGCAAGTTCAACTTCCTTAGTAGCAATGGTTTAGTAGGAAGCCTCGGGATAGCATCTAATTCGGCTTGTTCCCATGCTTGTTGAAAAGACTCGAGCTGTTTGAAGATGGCTGAAAAATAAGAGATATCAACACCTAGTCTTTCTATACCTTCAGCATGGAACAAAAAGCGATCTTTTAAGCTCGCGATTACATCAGGCGAAGAGGCTCTCCATAGTATTCTAGCAAAATCCGAGTAAAATGATTGGACTTCATCTTCTAAGTTCTCCTGTTGAACCTTGCTTAGCTCCTTTGTTGCCTTGATGCTAGCGAAAGATAGTATCTGGAAAAAATCCTCACTGAGCAAAACATAAAAATGTGATGTTGATACTTTGGGCGTTTCCCTACGTAACTCATAAGTGCTATCATCAGTCTGCTGCGATGCCTTGAGAGCAAAGGGCAAGGTTCTGCTTATGGCATGTTTGTCCTCAAGATCAGGAGTAGCCTCATCCACTTTTTTCTCTAGAACAGCTATGGAAGCAGTACCCTAAAATGGGATCTCTACTGAAGTAACATCCTCTTCAATTAGAGGTCTTGCTAGATGAAGAAGGTGTGGAGACAATGGAGAAAGAGGAGAAGGGATGTCACCAAGCTGACGAACTACCTCATACAAATTGAAGAGATCAGGCGACGATTCTCTCTGGTCTCCTGCTAATGCGTTGACATTGTCTAACTGATTGGTATGCATCTTCATAAGAATACTTTCAGCAGTGACAACCTCGGTGTCTTTCCCATAGGACGCCTTGCTACCTTCTACCAATTGCTCTGATGCCTCAATGCGTCTGGAAGATGACAGGGTAGAAGGAGTTGTCTCACTAGGAAGTATGCTCCTAGAAAGAGGGTTAGGTGCTTTTCAACGTACTGTGGTCTTCTTTCTTCGATCTGTAGTGAAAATCCCTAAAGCAAGAACCCCTTCACTGGCTACCACCTTCTTACTCCTTTTGATGGCTAGGACATGAACGTCATCATTAGCTACCACCTCTTTGCTCTTGACAGTTAGAGCAGGAACCTCCTAATCAGTTGTCATCTCCTTAATGAATAAAGCAGAAGCGTCTTCACTCGTTGTTGCCTTTGTACTCTTCTTGAGAGCCAGAACCAGAGGAGCTATTCTACGGCATGAGATCACACTCTTGGCCCCTCTCAGAGGAGGAGGCTAGGACAATCCTTGGCTAATGCTTTCCTCCTCATCCTACCTCCCAGCAGCACTATCAGATTCAGTCCTTTTCTTTCGAGATGAGTCTACTCTTAAAGGAGCTAAAACCCGAGGAGCCTTATCATGGAATCATACTAGAGTACAATCTGCCAAATACGGTTCCAAACTTGCCTCTACATCAGCCTCTGCTTTAGTCATCTCCTCCCTTAAAAGGGGCACGTTGATTGATGTAGTTTGCTCAGCATAATCTGGAGGGACATAAGGAGTCGGCTCAAGAATAGTCGGCTCAGGAGTTATTGGCTTCGCCCAAATCTTCTTGCCTACGGGGTATATCTGCTCACCATAACCCCACCATCCAATGTGACTATGATCAGTGCGATGAATGTTTTGACGAGGACAATGTTCATCTAACCATAAAACTTTTTTGCGGAAAAGTTAATAGCCTCTCAAAATCCATCACCAGTTATGCTCCCAAGAAAACATTCTCGGGTACGTCAAGAACGAAAAATGATACCAATGGACGGTAAGAAAACATACCACAATTAGGGGGCATCGCCTTGCTGATTTTACCTCCATTGGTGCTATACCACCAGGCATAGTCCTTGGTCACATGAACTCTTCGAGCCGGGCCAGGCAAGAAAATGTCGTAATCTCAAAATGTAGAGATAAAATGGAACGACAGTGGATACCACCAAGCTGGACCAACTCCTGTTATATGCTCCTCTCAAGATATAAATACAACACAACCTGGCATTTCTTGGTCATAACCGAATTGCCTAGCAAAACGGTTCGGGAAATATGGTTCAACCCAAAACTTAGAGCCTTCCCAAAGAGGAAGCAAGCAAGCTTGCAAAGAAATGATAAACTCATTGATCTTGCCAAAGGTTTCATCCTTGTCTTTCACCTCAAATCCCAAAGGATTGTTGACCAGAGCAAGTAGAAACATTTCCTGAGAAAAATTATGTAGTTTCACTAACCGATCCGTCACTTCATCAAACCGGATGTTCCTAAAAATGGCAGTCAAAAACTTTCCTAATAATAAGCCTTCACCAGGCAATTAAGTTGGCGAGTCGACCCCATAAATCCAGGAGAAATAGAGTCCTAACCAGGCCATAAAGAAGTGTATTGGGAAGTAAGTAGTGCATGTGACTGGCCCAGAGCGGTGTAAGACCATGTCGTTCAGCCCGTGATAAATGTCACACAATACACGAGGAGTCATGGACAGTCTCTTACCTTCGGCAAGCTGAAGAGCCGGCATTAAGCATAAGGGGTTAATGCAATGATCATGCACTGATGAAGGACAAATAATGATAGAAAGCCACAGCATAAGGAATAAAACTAATTCTTTCTCTAGGGCGATACTGCCTAAAAGAGCTTCTTCCAATCAAATAGTCCATTTTGCCCAATTTTCAGGTGCTGGTATCCTATATTTTCGAGCATTGGGATTGGAAATCCTTCCAAACAATTGCACCCAGCCGATCCAAGGAAGCTTAGTGCCAGACCGTCTTAACTTACCCATAATATTCAAGATGCGATGACCTAAGCTGCCTTCTTTGAAATCCTCATTCAGCGAAAGGAATAAGTCAAAAGGCTCCCCAATGATAGGCAGCCCACAAGCAACATTGAGGTCCCATAGTGTGATGCTCATCTCACCACAAGGAAAATGGAAGGAATTGGTTGTTGGAGACCAGAATTGAATGAAGCCACACATGGCTTCCATGTGCCGGTGGAATGGATTGTGAGTACAAAGAATCACGTCATAAATGCTAGCTTGACAAAGGACACTTTTGTGTGCTGCTGCTATATGCTCTGCCCAAGGTCTAAAGAAATTATTCTTTGGTAAACCACCCTTGAACAGGCTTCTCTCCCCATTAGTAACAAACTTATAACCTTCAAGGATAGTTGCCCTCTAGTAAGGGGTCTCCATAGAGTACTCATGAGGACCAACATCTCTTTAATGGGAGACAAGAAATAGCCATCAAATTGGTCCTTCTCATCATAGTACACGAAGGCATTGGCAGATAGATAAGCGCTCTCAATGCCTTTTGTATGTATAAAGCAAGGTTGAGAGCGAAGAGCAAAAGGGCTTTCTTTACTCTTCATATTTATCATGGAAAAGTAACATATTGGAGAATGCCCTGGGATATCACTATCAAAACCGGGAAGCTTTTGCTTGGGAAGCTCTGCATTTAGCCAGACAAAGAAGCCCTTGTTTATCTCCTTAACCTGATAATAACGGATAGCACTTTGAAGGTCAGGGTCACCGCCCTTCTTTTGTTTCTTCCGTTTTCGCAGTGATTGGCGTTCTGGCACTATATGAACTCGTCCTTGGCACTGAGCTGCAATATAAGCTTCCTCTTGGCATGTTGGCACAATAAGAACACCATTTTGGAGTTGCGGTGTAAGAAGATTTTTTTCTTAGCGCTGGGCTACAATATGAACTTCCCCTTTGAAGTGTGGTGGAACAAAGATCTCTCCTTCCTCTAATCCATCTGGCTCAAGAGTAACATCAGATGAAAGAGCCGCTTCAGTGGTAGGAGGATTTGGAATAGAGTTATCTACCATAGGTTGCATCGATGTTACTTCATCTTGGTCATTTACATTATGTTCTCCAGCAAAGCTTGAATCAACATTGCAGGGAACGGAGCCAAACTCGTCCGCTCTAGTAGGAGAAACGTCGAAGTCCACACAGTCAATTGAGCCGACAAGGGATGGAAAAGTCACTCTGTTGTGAGGATCCATATCTGTTAAGAATGAAAGAGAGAGAAACTATGTCGACAAGTGCCTTGTTCAAGATGTGAAGAGGTAATTGATGAGTTACATAAAAAGAGAGAGAGAGAGAGAGAGAGAGAGAGAGAGAGAAATGCGTGTTGCCAAAAAGAGCCTTGAGCTTATCCCATCAATGTTGGATTTGTTTATGAGAATTTTCCAACCCAACCACGAATTTTGGGGATTTTTCTCTCTCCTACAAGCATCATGAGATTTGGGGGATTTTGGATCATCCATCAATGTTTAGGTTCAAAATAAAATGGAATGGGGACCCCTAGCTCATCTAGGCCAGTCGGGCCAGTCCAGCTAGACAGCCCGTCTGGCCTTAACCCATCCATGCCAGACCAAGTAGAATAGGCCCGCATAGCACCGTCAAGGCCTCCCTGCCACCAACACGCTGCGTGCTTGACCCTTATTTTTGCTGGCCAGCAAGTGTGTCTAATCCATGCTTCACTGTAGCCCGCGCTCAAGCCGCAGCAATTAGTCCGCGAGAGTTAGCAGGCTTATTCAAAATGACATGATCGAAGGAGCGTCTTCTTCCCCAGCACCAATGGGATAACGCAAGTAGTAAAATTTTTAAGATGAAATAATAATAATTTTTGAAGGAGAAATGTAATGAAAATGCTGCCCACCTTTACCAAGCTGAGAGATTTATGCTGCCAAGGATGTCAGCCAATAAAATCTTTTGAAAAAGCTTCGGTCCCCTGAGTTGGTCACCATAACAAAAGACGGCAATATGGAATGGGGAAATGAGTTTCCCTATAAAGAGCGCCTTCTTGTTGCTAGCAAATGGCGAAGAATTTGAAATGAAAATATTTACAAGACCGAGATAATAAATAGCATTGGCAGCAATAGCAGAGAAGAAATCAAAGATTGCGTAGAGAATAACGTTCCAACAGGGAAGTCTTGACAGCACTAAGATGGGGCACAAGATCGTGCTGTTCAAAGGGCTAACTTCCTCCTTTCAATACAAATAGAGTGCGGAAGTATTTTTGAGTTCTAAGAGAACCTGTCAAAAGTTGAAGATCATTTGCCGAAGATTGCTCGAAATGAGTCTCTGCTCAAAAAAATGGGGCTTATAAAGAAAAAATAAGGCTGTTGATAGCAGCTTAAATTCAAAAGTCAACCAAAAATGAAAAAGGCAGAGAAGGTTTTCTGATGGGTTTTCGAATGAAGAAATAAATGGTAGTGTTTCTCTTAAGCAAGTTTGAGATTCATAAAACTACAATTTCAGAGTGATAGTCCACAATCCAGTGGTTCGAAAGCTGCTTAATTTCCTCCGCCAGTAAGTTCCAAGATTCATAAACGGTGCCTATTGACGTGCTTGTATAGCTACACAATTACCCATGTTATTAACCACCGGGGGGCATTTGTAGTGGCCTAAATGAGAACCAATGGCCAAGAATAAAATGCTAGGGACGAGAGAGGGCTTCGCTCATGCACTGAGCCACGTGAGGAGCTCACGCGTCGACTCCAAATCTGGCAACGTCGAAACCACCCAGCTGACCCTGCCCGGTGTCATCTCCGTCTGGGCAATTCGGCAACTCCATCGACCATCGGCGGTGAGCAGAGAATGGAAATCTAAGCCGATCCCACTCAACAGTGAGAAGGTTACAGCGACAGCATCGCCGGCAGTGAGGAAGAAGGCCATGTTAGCAACCCTGTCTTGCATCTTCCAGCGACCAAAGGCAAGGATCCGACATGGCAAGGAGTTTTATAGCATCAGCACGATGCCAAAGGGGTCATGGCCAGAACAGATCGACCATCCGATCGTCGGAGGGCGGCGTCGCAATGACAATCTGTGGGTAAAACCGATGGGTTTTTCCGCATACGGCTGAATTCACCGGCGACTGGGAAGGACAATCTGGTGCGGCAAAATTAGCACCAGAGTCGGAACAGCAACATCGAGTTCTTGAACGGAGTAGATTAACTGGTCGATGGCAACGTCACCGACAGCAAGGAAGCAAGGAATACCAATGCCCTATTCTTTGCCAGCGACCAGGGTCAGGGATCTGGTCGGCAAATGGTCGTTGGAGATCAGGAGTCGACGAAAACGTTGTTGTCGAAACTGATTGGCCGATCGATGGCCGGACCTTGACATCACAATGACAACTTGCGGCTGAAACGATGGCCGTTTAAGCATCTTTTTGAGATTTTCGGCAACGGGAGGGAGGATCGGCGGCAACAGCACCTGCACCGAAATTGGAAAGCGATCATCGATTTTTTGATTGTCATGGATTACTCGATGGATGGACAGACGTTGAACATCGCCAGTGAAAATGACGTTGATGCGTCTTCGTCATCTTCTTCTCCGATTTCACTTCTCTCCTGCCAGAATCCATTTATCGACAGTGGGTTAGCTCACCGGACAAGCGACGATCGTCAGCGGCGAAGTGGCGGTGATGGTTGCTGCGAGGCATCAGAACGTCAACGGTGGAGGGACAACCCACCGGAAGTAGCCATTGAATCGATTTGCCCCTGCGCCATCGCTGACGTGCCATGCAGATGGGGTGGGTTAGCCGAGCAGCCATCGTCGATCTCCCCATGCCACTGCTGATGTGGCGTGCAGACGAAGTGGCATAGCCGCGTAGCCGATGACTATGAAGATGAGCAGTGGCCAACGTGGCATGAGCCGATGTGTTATGTGGCCAGGGCTGTCCGCTACTCCGATGAGAAGATGGCGAAGGCGGTGTGGCACCGTGCGATGGATGGGCGTCGCGCAACTGTTGACGTGCCGAGCTGTTGAAGTCTTGCCCTTGCTGACATGGTGTGCAGCTGAGAAGTGGCCGACCTGGTGTGCAGAGGAGGCAGCCTAGGCCGACATATTGCACAGCGGAAGCTTTCCGTCCATGTCAGCACGTTTTGCCAAGAGGACATGCAGCTGATGTGGCATGGAGATGGGACAGGCAACAACAATAAGCCACTTCAAAATCCTACTGACACGCTAAGCAAATGAAGAATCATGGTCATACAAAACATTTTTTTAAGCTGAGGTTAATATGTGTATCAATTTTAGAAGGTAAACTTTCAAAAATATATGTTCAAAGGCTATATCAGAAAGAGAATTCAAATTATTGCATGCTTATTAGTTGCACGGTACCTATGTTGGACACGCATGCAATTAATCAAATTTCTGGCAATCCATACTAGTTATAATATTAACAAATTAAAATATTGGCTGACAGTGTCAATGGCAAAATGCCCCAATGGTAGAGCTAGAATTCCCAAAATGCCCCCATTAGTGAAGCTGGGCATGTTTTTCCAAGAATTTTCCAAAATGCCCCCAATGGTGAAGTTGGACATGTTTTCCAAAGAATTTCCCAGAATGCCCCAATGGTAGAGCTAGAATTCCCAAAATGCCCCTAATGGTGAAGCTGGGCATATTTTCTAAAGGATTTCCCAAAATGCCCCAATAGTATCCTCAGGATGTCCCCATGGTGGAGCCAAAATTCCCAAAATGTCCCCACTGATGAAGTTGGGCATATTTTCAAGAGTTTCCCAAAATGCCCTAATGGTGGAGCTGGAATGCCCAAAATGCCCCCATGTTGAAACTAAAATTCCTTAACTACCCCCAGAGGACCTAGAGCCTATAAATACCCCCCCTCCCTCTCTTCTTGAAAAAGGAGAGAGGATTTTTGGGGAGAAGAGAGAACCTTTGAAAGGAGAATTCTCTTGGAGCTTGGGGAGGAGTTCGAGGAATCTTCAAGAGGCAAGTGCCTCACTTGACACCAGTGGCCTTTGGCCACTAGTAATCTCTCTTGTGCCTGAGGGCACTTTGCCATGGCCCCACCATGGTACATACATGGGTCCCACCCATGCTATGGTAATGGTGGGCCCATATAGCCAATGGACAATAGGATAATACTAAATTAGACATTCTAAACACATTAAAACCTGTTTAAATCCTGTAATTGCCCTATAGATCAGAAAATTAATGACATTATCTTAAATTAACTCAGAACTGTCATTAGTACTAATCATTATCATTAGGGTTAATCATGATTAGGCTTAATTAACTTAAAGTGTAATTAGGCTTAATTCATATAGTCTGAATCTTCGATCTCTCACAGTATAAATGGTAGAGATCGCCTGCTTGCAGTTTTCCATAGGATATTGGAAAACACCATTCACCAACTCATTCAAAAGCCTAAGTCTAGGACCGAGTCACTGAGTCATGACTCACCAAGTCACTAAGTCACGACTCACTGAGTCAAACCTTAGCAAACACCATTTCCCAACTCTTTTAAAAACCTAAGTCTAGGACCGAGTTACTGAGTCATGACTCACTGAGTTAAACCTTAGCAACCGCCACTCACATACTTATTCAAAGCCTAAGTTTAGGACCGAGTCACTGAGTCGTGACTCAACGAGTCAAACCTTAGCAACCGCTACTCACCAACTCATTCAAAAGCCTAAGTCTAGGACCAAGTAACCAAGTCATGACTCACTGAGTCAAACCTTAGCATATACCATTCATCAAAGCAGCCAAATTCAGTTAACCTGACCCACTCTTCCTAAGCTTCTCATGGGTAATTAAGAGAGTCGAACTAAACCTAGTTAACCTGGTCCACTCTTCCTAAGCTTCTCATGGGCAACGAGAGAAGGCTTAACCAAACCTAGGTTACCTATTTTCTTCTGATCTCTTTCAGGTCTAAACACAATAGAGATAACCCGGTCCTGAGTCCTTCCGGGATATGCCAATTGGGTCACAAAATATCTACTGTCTCTATGATTTCTTATAGCCTAAACAATAGAAATCACCCAGTCTTGATCTCATTCGGGACAAACCAATAGGATCAAAACACCCATTTTCTAGTTGACCTAGTGTCTAGCAACCCAGTCTAGAACTGTGTCATCCCATCTGCCCATTGACTTAAGGCGATCTCCTAGGTATCAAGTCATTGCAATGTGCTCGGCGATCCCAAAGACAGCACACATCTATTTTAAGAGAGAGAGAGAGTGTGTGTGTTTCATTTTTGGATTTCTAAGATGCATTGTACTTTTCCTTTTAATCAAGGGTTTTCTCTATATGGAGATGTAATTAGGATCACTTGTGGTCTGGGATGCAAACATATAATTTTTTCTGATGTACACAGCAAGTATTATTAATTGAGGAAAATCAATAAAAATGAAAATTATTCGATTCATTCCAAAGGTGACCAATACCATGATGTTATTCCATTTACCCATTTTCTTCCTCATTTTTGTCCCCGTTATAGTTGCCCAGTGCTTAGATCATTAGTTCTTAACAGTTGTGATGTATGTATTTCTTTCTTATGATTACTGTTGTTTTTCATCAAGAATACTGGTTGTCATTGAAATTTACAGAACACATCGCAGAATAATAGTTGCCTAGCTATCTAATGTATTTACTGAGGTCAGTGCTCTGTTAGCAAACATTACTTGTTGGCCGAACATGTATGACATACATACTCTATTTAAGGTGGTTGATGGTACCATTTTTGTATCTCGCGGTACCAGTTGCTTTTTCTTGTAGTGATTTCATTACAAGTACTTGAAGAAATCCCAAAGAGAAAGCATATATTTTCTTTTCTTCTTTCCCCATTTGTTTTTTTATGTATATGATATGAGCGCAACACTTAAACCATTGATGGCTGTTTGTTAAGTGACCTTGGGAAGTTTTTGTAGTCATACACATGACATATGATTGGAGTCAGTATGTGTGGTAAGGTTACACTTAATAGGATTGCTTGCAATATGCTATTTTGTGGCCACTAGTTTTGCAGTTGAAATTTCTTGGTTGATGAGGTTTTGTTAAAGGCAAGCTTTGAGATATGTTATTCCATTGCTGATCTCAAGGGATTATGTTTCTAAAATCTCATGGTTGGGGGCAAGGGTGATAATTAGTTATATGACCAGATAACGTTTTGGCCTTGTATTTTAGTGTATGATTTAATTTCTTTCTATTTGAGAGATAATATGACCAAATAACTTCTTGGCCTTGTATTCAGGGGCGTATTAAAAACCCAAACCAAACCTGAGCCCAAACTAACCCGAAGGGTTAGGGAGGGTTGGGTAAAGGGGTTAGAGTTGGACAGAAATTTTACATATAGGGTTAGGGTTGGGCAACCCCGAACCCAAACCAAACCCAACCCATGCACACCCCTAGCCACACACGAACCTCATGCTTGCCTACAATTTGCAGTCTCCATCCACTAATGATCATCCTATCCATGATCAAATCAGCAACTCCAATCATCTATGACCATCCATCGCAGTGACCTTGTTGTCTCATGTTGCACCTCAATCAATCCAAAAAGCCACAACATGCCTAATCAATTCAACCATCATTAGCAATGATCTTCGCTGGTTAGCCACCATGATTTTGCCGTTCCATCTCAACTTTTATCAATGACTTAATCACCAATTGGTAACCTTGATGACAATCCACCAACCATTAACTTTTATACCACTTGTTACTAAAGCTCTTATACTAATTTTAAGATCATAACCATATACACAATATCATATATATACAATCAAATGCATAATAAAACACATAATCAAAGACACAAGATTTACCTAGAAAACCCTTCAACTCAAAAGGAAAAAAATCAATAGAGAGAAATAACAATGGACTATAAAAGAGGTAATAGAGATACATCTAAGATGTCTCACACACATTTTATATAATGCCTCACACACACATTTCTTAATTAATACACTTTGACAACCCTCTCTCTCTCTCTCACTCTTCTTGGAGTGAAACCCTATGGTCAACATGATAAGTCCTTTGTCTTAATCTTATAATTCCTCTACTGAATCCCTAATTAAACCCCATTATATAGTTTCACTAGTTGACTTTCCTACATGGACTCACCTAGGCTCATATCACATAAAAAACTCATTAGACTTTGTAGAATACAAAAACAAAAATCCAATATGATATTGGCCATCTTAACAATTCCAGACCCACATAATGTTTAGGGGGTGTTTAGCTAAGCAAAAGGTCTATATATATATATGTAAAAAAGAATACTAGCAAATGCTTTGATTTATATTCCTATCTAGAAGATCTTGCTAAGAGTCATAGCTGCCTCTTTGGTTCATTAAGAGCCTCATTCAGCAACGAGTTCACTTAATGGCTATGTTGAGGTACAATAAAAAAGATTATGAAAATAACTATTATGATCTAAAGGGACTCGGGACTCGCAGAGATGGTATCAGAGCCAAGTTTTGCTGAATGAGACTCTTAATGAACCAAAAAGGCAGCTATGACTCTTAGTAGGATCTTTTAAATAGGAATATAAAACAAAGCATTTGCTAGTATTGATTGATGCACAAATTAAGAAAAGATTTCCTGATTTCTCAAAGAAATACTTACAAAATATTGAAACATTTGTCTCTTTATAGCAAAGTAATAAAGTCTTGCTCTATTAATCTTAAGCTATTAGGCTTTGAGGAAGACATTGGATTTTTAGATGAGAGAAGAGGGTTGGCATTCGATGCCTTACATGGAAGAGTAATTGCTCTTAAATAAGAAGGAAAAGTCGGTTGCCTGGTTACAAGATACTAGTAGTTGCCTGTGAAAAGAAAATTAGGGGTGCAAAACTAGGGGTGCTCATGGTTTTGAGAGTTCCTGTTTAGAAACTGGAACTGAAGCTTCCAGGGATACTATAACACTTGTCTTTTTTAATTTTGATGATAGGTGGGTTTTTCCTGTATGCGGCCCGATGGAATAGTAGGCGGTGATGAAGTCGGGTCCAGGTGAAGATTAGGGCATCTACCCATTTAATCAAAAAATGGGTCTGCATTATGACCAAATAAGTCTGTCGGGTCAGATCTCCAGCTAAGGTCATGGTCTTCAGCTTTTGCTGAATGAGAACTGGAGGTGTCTAAAGCTTTTGCCTTTGAAGATGATGCTGTTGAGACTTTATCCTTTTAGGCTTTTATCGCTTTGAATTGTGCTTCAATGACTTTCTCCTAATCTTCTTCTGAACATAGATTAGCAAGGATGGCCATTTGGTGAGACTTCTGAGCCAAAAACTAGGTTTGATCAGAATTGGATTTCCCAATAAGGCATTTCTGGACTTTATCCTGAGAAGCTTGGGAACAGTTGAATGATTCCCACCATTTTATCTCATAAACTCTTTCGAGTGCATGAGGAAGCGGCTCTTGAGCCATAAAGCACTAATTCCATTAGAATATCCAGGCGAGAGAAAGATTGGAGAAGAAAAGAAGGAGAATGGGAAGCTTCTTTTCTATCTATGAGCAATTAAAGTGCTCTTTGAACACATTAAAACTACTTTGGAGATTTTGGGGAAGCATTTTTGCTATTGGGCCAAAATTATTCCACCATTGGAGAACCAAAAAGGAAAAGTGAACTTTGATTTTTTATCAAATACAAAAAACCATGAATGTCGATTGTGTTTGTTTTTAACCCAGAGGACATTTGTTCATGCATCCTGGTAGTCAAAATATGAAACGTTTTGTGAAATAAATTCATTTTCAAATCTTTTAAAATGATTTGGACCACCAAACTCACCAATACTTAAAATTTTTAAAATTTTTATTGTGGAGTGTGTGATTTCTCCATCAGGAGCTTTATGATGTGTAATTTCAGCAGAATTGGTCGAAACTAACATGTATTCATAAAAGTTTTGTGTTCTGTTAAAATCAGTAGGTTTAAAACAAAACATTTTGGGGAATGCAACTTGTGTAATATTTTTGGGACAATAATCGAGGTTTTGCTCAGCTAAAGTGATTAAATGGTAAGGTTCAATCTGAACTATTTTGGGTTAAAAAGTTTTCATGAAAAATCTAGTTGAAGATTTGAATGAAGAGAACCTTTTGGTATTTGAAGAAGGAGAAGAAGAGGAAGTAGGAATAGGAGAGGAGGTGATCTGCTTTAGATCATCAGGAGTTACCAACTTGTTGGGTAATTGAGTGATGGATAATGGAAGCATTCTTCGATGTCCACGACCTCGTTGAGGGGTTAAGAAAAGAGAGGGAGATGAATCCAAAAAGAGGGCATTTAGAAGTGTAAATTGAGTTGGGACAAGTTTCTTGTCATAGAAGTCTTTCGACTGTTTATGAGCCTTACTTTTTTCAGAAGACATTTTGAAAATGGGCGGGCATTTGCCTTGTTTATCTGAAGAATTTCCTGGAGAAATTCTCTAGACAGAAAATCAAGATAAAGTTAGAAGATCCTTTGATAAATTCAATATCAAAATCAAAACATGATAATATGGCTTGCCATCTGGCAAATATTTGTTTTGATGCAATGTTTTGAACATCTTTTTCTAATACATATTTTGCTACTTGGCAATCAATTCTTAAAAGAAATTTTTGATTTAAAAGATCACTTTGAGACTTTGTTATGCAAAGAACAATGCTCAAGATTTCTATTTTTGTAGTCGAATAATTCTTCTGAGCATAATTCCATATTCCAGAATGATATTGAACAATTTGTTCTTTTGAAATTTTTACTTGTTTAAGTATTCCTCCAAATCCTTTGTCAGAAGCATCAGTTTCGACAATTTTAAAGGATAATGGGTTTGCTATGTATAGGAGTGGTAAAGTTTTTATATGGGATTTTATTTTTTTAATAATATTAGTATGTTTTTCTGTCCAAGGCTTAGGATTTTTCTTAAGTCTAGCGTATAAAGGTTTTACTATTATTCTTAGCTTTTCAATATGTTCTGCTATATAATTTAGTGATTCTAAGAATCTCTGAAGTTGATTTTTATCTTTTATTTCATCTGAAAATTTATCCACAAATTCTATAGACCCTTTTATAGGTATTTGGGTTCCTTGGTTAATTTCATAACCTAGGAATCTAATTTTGGTTTGGCAGATTAGGTATTTTGTTTTAGATAAAACTAATCCATTTTGGATTATAGTTTTTAGGAAAATTTCTAAATGTTTAAGATTATTTTCTAAATTATTAGAAAATATTAAAATATCATCAATGTAGACAATCAAGAAATCAAAAGGATTGAATATTTTATTCATTATTCTTTGAAATTTAAAGGAAGCATTTTTTAGGCAAAAAGGCATAACATTCCATTCATACTGGCCGAATGGAGTAGTAAATGTAGTTTTATATTTATCTTTTTCGGCTACCTAGATTTGCCAAAATCCAAATTTCATATCAAATTTGGAAAAGAATTTTCCTTTTCCAATAATTTTAAGAAGATCTTTTTTATTAGAAATTGGATATCTTATCCATTTTTAGTGCCTTATTTAAGAGTTTGTAATTTGTAACTAATTGAGGTGCTCCTCTTTCTTTTTCAGCTGCTTTATAAATATAAAAAGTTGCACAAGACCAAGGAGACCCTGGAGGTTCGGATTTTCTAATTAATCCTTTTTCAAGGAGATTATTATTATTTTTTTGCAATAATTTCTTAATTCTTAGTTCATTTGGCAAGGTCTTGCCTTTGTTGGAATTTTATCCTCATTATACCCTTCTTTGTATGGTAATTCTACCATATGAGTTTTCCTTTCCCAAAAGGCATTGGGAATATCAGCACAAGCTAGGTTTTCAATTTTTTTCTTTTAATTCTTTTATTCGTTCTATGTATATTGGGCTTTCAAGTGTTTCTTGAATTCTTTTATATGAGTGTTCTTCTTTTAAGTTTATGAGAATGTTCTCCTTTTGTAATATATTTAATTAAAGATTATTTATTAATTTTTTACGAGGTTTATTTATGAATTCGAACAAAATTTTGTTCTTTCCTATTTCAGTTAAGAGACCTTGGTCTGATACTTGAAATGGTTTTATTAATTCTAAGAATGGTGTTCCTAGAATTATTGGTCTATTTAAGTTTTTAATAAGAATAAATGTAGATTAGAATATCATTCCATCTTTTATTATGTCTGCCTCAGGAATTTTGTATTTTACCAGAAGTTTAGTTCTTCCAGCACCCATTAGGTTTTTAGTTGTTAAATTTCTAAATTTTCTAGGAACTAGGTCTTCTATAATACAATTAGAGTTGGCTCCTGAGTCTATTAAGGCTATTTCATTTATTTTAAAATTTTGTACTTTTATTTGGATTGGAGTTATCCATTCTTGAGATTTATTCTTTACAATTTGTTGTACAAATTCTTCTAAATCTTTTGTATTCGAAAGATTTTCTTTTTGATTAGAAGATTCAGGTTTTAGTGTTTCTCACTTTATTATTTCTTTAAGAAGTCTTATTTCAAGTTTTACTTCTTTTATTTCTTTACAAAGTTCATTAACTTCTTCCTTTAGGTTTGTTATTTTTGAGTTTTCATTTTTTTGGATGTTTTAAGGGTTTTAGAATTTTTTCTAAATTATAGATAGGAGTTGGAAATTTTTCCTTCTGTTTTAGCATGGACTTAATTTCCATTAAGTATTTCCTTCGGATATCTGGATCTTTAATTTGATTTGCTAGATTTAGCAAGTCTTCTTCATAACTAGTTATCATATTTAGACTTTACTCATTGTCAGTTTTTGACACTTCTTCTATATCATTTATGGAGGATGTTGAATCTCTAGATTCATTGTCTATACTTAAAAGAATGTTTTTCATATAAATTTTTAATTGTTGCTCTAAATTCTTATCTTCAAGATTTATTTCATTGATTTTTTTTTCTGGGCATCTATTTGCATAGTGACCAGTCTTGTTACATTTATGACAAGTTACATCTTTATTATCTTTAGGTTTTTTAATGAATTTCCTCTTTTTAAATGTTTTTTCTTGTTTGGATTTTTTTATAATATTTTTCTTTATATTTTCTTGTAGTTTTATACCTTTTTTATGAATTTTTTAGAAGATTTCTTCTTTTTACATCCCGAACAAGTTGTTTTGAATTTATCAAATCCAAATTGTTCACAGAATGAACCTAATTCTTTTTTGTTCTTGACGTTTTCTCTTTTGAGTTTTTCTTTAGTTTTCATATCATTGCATAGAGATATTCCTACTCTGTTTATGCAATTAATAATATCTCCATATGTTAAAATTTTCCATTTAATTATGCCTCCTTGGCCTGTTCTGATAGCTTCTTTTATTTGCCTACTAAATGAGAAAGGTAAGCCATCAACGAACCTTTCTTTCCAGTAATTTGAATTAGCATCATTTCTTTGTAATACTTTAGTTATATATAAGTCTTTATAATACTTGAATTCAGATAAGTTTTGACATTTAAGGTAATTTAGAAACTCTGTTTCCTACAAAACCGTGAGTTAAGTATAAACATGCTTCTCTTTCACTTAAATTATCAAAAGCATAGACTATTGCAGCCATTATCATTTTATGAAGAACATTTATAATTTAGTATTTTGAGATTCCATCAATATTCCAAACATAAATGGCTCTTGCAGAAAACTTTGTTTGAATTATCTGTGGAGTTTCTTCAAAAAGCATGGTAGGACAGGTATTCCTATGGTAATAAGGTTTGGTTAGAGTTTTCCAATTTTCTTTGAATTTGAACCTATTGATAGGGTTTATTTCTTCAGGTTCAAATCTAATTTTGAGTTACTGAATTGGTTTTCTAAAGTTTTTATTTCATTGTTTGAATTATCTGATTCTTCTGTATTTATTTCATTTTCACTTTGTGAATTTTTGTTCAAAGTATTTATTTGTTGGGGTTTTGACGATTGTCCTATGTCTAAAGATTTTAATCTATTATTTATTTCTTCCATAAAATTTTTATTTTTTAACGGTTTTAATTTTTCTATTTTAAATAACCCTGAAGTTTTTGCTTCAAAGTTAATTGTTGGTTTTGGAGGTTTTATCTCCGTAGGTTTTATGTTTTGTATTTTATTTTCTATTTTTTTAGGTGTTTTCCCATTGTTTTTAAATAATTATTTGTATAGTTATTTTGCTGAAATAATTTTTGGATGTCTAATCCATTTACTGGCTCTTTTTCATTGATTCTTTCTCTAAATGGGGCTGTGATTACTCTCTTACCATTTTCTAGTTTTACTATATATCTTTCCTCTGGCGGATATTTATCTGTTTATATATCTCCTTCTCTAAAGTTTCCCATATAGGATTCAATCTTATTATGAAAGGATACGATGATATATACTTAGTATAGTTCTTTTTAAACCATTCAAAGAAATTTATGTGTAATTTTATTTTTCTCATAAAATTATACCATTCTACTTGAATATTATTTCTTTCAGGTTTTTTGAATATTTTAAAGAACCATTGTCTTTTAATCTGATGTTTATCTGAATAGAATTTCTTTCTAATAGATTCTTTATCTATTTCAAAAGTTTCTTCTATTATGTTTATGGCTGGGTTAAACTCATGCGGTTTCCCTTCTATATCTATTAAGGTTGGACTATTTGGTCTTTCAGATTCAGTTCTTGGCTGTGGTTGAGAATATATAATGTGTGGAAGATTAGATGTTCTATATCTAACTTCATCTATAGGCATTTTAGAGCTACTTGGTCTTTCTGACCTTTCCGATATCCTAGAAGATAAATTTCTAATTAAAAGAGGTTTTGGAATATTAGATCTAAATTCTAGTTCTACAGTTCCATCTGGATGTGTTATAGATTGTTGGATCTGTTGATTTTCTATCACAGGATTTTGTGGTTTCATAACTTCATTTAGTTTCCATGTTTTTGGAAATTTAACTTCATCCCATTTAATGGTTTTAGGGATCATTTTCCTAGTCTTCCTAGGATCTGATTGTAAGAGCATAGTTTCTCCAGGGTTATGTCATCTCTCTCTAACCTCTTGTATAAAAGTAGACTTGGATAATTTATAATAGAATCTATACATTATAGCTAATGGTAAGGATCCTGGTTCCACGTCTATGTTTGAAGTTTTTATTAACAAGGTTAAGGCCCTTGTTATGTTCGCATCTTTTAATGCTACAGTGAAGTTGGGGAAGGCATTGAAATAGACTGTTTCATCATATACACTGGTTTCAATGGCTACTACTTGGGAATTTTCCTATATGGTGTGTCTAAAATCATTTGACTAGCTAGAATAGTAGCATTCATACCATTTTTTGATAAAGGTTTTATGGCTACTTGAACCAATCCGAGGTGAATATAATTATATTTATTTTTTATATGATCTTCAATCGATTTCAGATTTATTAGTTAAAGTTTTCCAAAATTATTTTGTAGTGGAATTGTCTCTTCGACAGTTCGCATATTTAATGTAAACATATTTAAAAAACTACCCTTTTGGTAGATTGTTTTTAATGGAATATGTGGGATTACCCGGTTAGAATTATTTTGACTAATATTTTCATAAGAAATTCCTTCACTATTAATTTTCTTCTCTGGAAGAAGAAGATGATGCTCCAAACATCTGTCTTCTAAAGATTTCCATTTTTCTATATTAATCACAATAGTCTTATAAATCTTTCAAATACCATATCACTATCAACGAAAATTTACCCCTACTGGACTTATCAATGGCATCTTGCCTAATTGCCGGATTTATGGGAACACGACTATGTGGTTGCTCACGTTTCACTGATATTTTTGGATTTAGAAAACTACTGTTCTTAACAGTAGATTAATGGCTATCTTTAGAGAGATAGTTAATAGTCTCTCCCCCCAAAGAAAAAATTGAAAGTAAGAGAGAAGGAAGATGAACGATAATAAGAAAATAGCACTTTTAATGCATGAAATGAGCAAAACTTGGCTCTGATACCATCTTCACGAGTCGTGAGTCCCTCCTCTCCTATTCCTACTTCCTCTCCTCTCCTATTCCTACTTCCTCTTCTTTTCCTTCTTCAAATACCAAAAAGTTCTTTTCATTCAAATCTTCAACTAGATTTTTCATGAAAACTTTTCCCAATATAGTTCAGATTGAACCTTACCATTTAATCACTTTAGCTAAGCGAAAGCTCGATTATTATCCTGAAAATATTACACAAGTTGCATTCCCTAAAACATTTTATTTTAAACTTACTGATTTTAACAAAACCCAAAACTTTTATAAATACATATTAGTTTCAACCAATTCTGCTGAAATCACATATCATAAAGCTCCATATATATCTATACATAAAAAGAAATTATAGGGATAATATTAGTTATAAAATAAATAAATTTAAAATAGATAAAAAAATAATAGTTAAAAATATAAGTAATAATAAAAAAAGTAGTTTCTTTATTTTCTTTCCCCCAACCAAAAAAGGGGCTAATTTTTGTGAAAACTTTGCCTACATAAGCAAATGTTAAGTAGGGCATCCAAAGACAATGATTTTCCCAGCCAATGACAATCGAAAGGTTTGAGATTTGGTGTTTAAGTGGTATAGCCTTCTAGTTCTTTAATCTCAGTTATAGAAGGGAGGGGGATGATTTTAACTGTATTATGATATTCAGCTACCTTAAAAGCTTCTTCTTTTTAGTCAAAAAGATTCATTTTCACTTCCAAAGTTTTATAAATGGAATATTTAAAAGTTTTCATTTTTTTAAAATAGTACGGTAGGATGTAACGTTTGACCCAAAAGTCATTTTTACATGAGAAGTTGCTAATGTAACATATCTGACCAGATGACTTCTAGTTGAATGCTCTTAAACGAGAAAGTGCCTTTTACACAATGCTTCTTACAAAGCTTTTCCCATTTAGTTATACCTTTGCAATATATTGATGAGGCTCAAGGCTCTCCAAATCCTCAATTGTAGGCCTGATTTTTTCTTGGCCTTTGTACAGGCCCAGTTACCCTAAAGGGAGGAGTAAGGGTGCAAATTGGTGCAGGTTGACAAAACCCGAGTTTGATACGCCCCTGTTTGGTACCGGATATGGATAACATATTTGATTGATCGGGGTGGGTTCGGTCATAAAAACTGACTTGAAGTTTAAATCGGATTAGGTATGATCAATAGGATAAAAAATTGACCCGACCGCAAATAATAATAAATATAAAAAAATATGATGCTTCTTCCAAAATACCATAACCTATCCGGCTATCCCATTCGGTCATTACGTCTTCCATTCCAGCGAATCCAACCGCAACCTCTTCATTTCCAGGCTTCCAGCCTCGCTCTCTACGAGTCGGAGCTTCCTCCCTGAGTTCAGGTAGCTTCGTTTTCTCCTTTCATTTTCTCTTTGTTTTCAGGTAGACCGTTCTTTAGAATCAACCCAAGTCTATTGGCAATGTCATCCTGCACCCATTGATGTCTGCTTCGAAATTTTCACAACTATTGTTTTTCCAATTCGACTCATTCCCGTTACACCAATTATTCTGTTATTTCATTGCCCAAAGCAGCCATGACATTCTTTAAAGTTGATTCTACTGATGACAAGCCTTTGATAGATGGAGCTGCCTCTTCTATTACTATTGGGGTGAATGAAGGCATTGTCAGCTTCTCAAATTCCCCGACTTGGCGGTGCTTGACAATGATGTCAGCCTTATTCTTTGCTTGTTTGCTTATACTACTAGAAAAATATAGGATTTGGGCAGAAGAGACATTTCTTCATATCTCTTACTTTCTGCTCAATGTTCTTTGCTAGCTTTTCCATTTCGATTGCTTGTCCTATCCATCTCCTGATTTGGTTGATAGGCTCACCATCGTGGAAGTAGTTGAGCACACTCTCTAGGTACATTCCCCTTGCCTCCAAATCTTTTGTCCGCTCACTCATGTCCTCAATATTTTCCTGAATTTGTTTGAGATAGCCAATCTGTTTCTTGAGTCTTTTCCACAGAGTTGGTAAATCGCTCAACTTTTCAATAAGGTATGCCCTTTTTATTTTGGCATTACATATTTTATTTGGAAAGAGTATATATGGTTAACACTACATTAGTTTGACTCCAAATTCAAACCTCACAATAAAAAATAGGGTTCAGGTTTGGACTAGACCAACTCAACCTGCTATATATGTAGGGTTAAGTAAGAATTTTTATAAATAGAGTTAGGATCTGGATGACCTAATATAGTATGAACGGACCCAATTTGTACCTTAGGCAGGAGTGAAGCAAGGAGCACTAGCTTGCCTTATTGGCCGTTAATAAGCAGAGCTGTAAATACGCTTGCACAAGCCCACATAAGCTCCGGAACGGAAGATGGTCTCCCAAGGTTCTCAGTTTTGCTACTAGCTCGGTAGGGGTACAACTGGTCAGGCTAGGTTTAAGTTGGATATTTCTAAGACTTCATCCTTATCCTTGATATAATCCAATTTAAAAGTTCAACCTACTATTAACCTCAATTCTAAAATTTAGGTTAAGTTCAAGTTGACAATTGAAATTGGATTCGTGTTCACGATTTAGTTTATTGAGAATATTAACCCTAAAAATATCCTTTGCTTCTAAAAAATTATAAAACCATGTTATTGTCGGAAAAAAATGATATAACTATTGGGGGTGGGTGTGATTTTTCAAAAAGTTTTTTCGACTCAAGCCAAAACCGATCCAGATTGAAAATTCGATTGAACCCAATCTTATTTTACGATTAAATCTACGGATGCAAAGCAGGCTGTGGGTTCCTCAGGTACTTGGGTTGAGCTCGAGGTTTCACCCTACTTCTGGGTCATCTTTCCGGGCTCGCAAGGTACGATGAATCGTCTCATGCAAGCAGAGACGGTTCGTGGTTCCGTCCCTGTTTGGTAAGGCCCGCCTAAGGTCCAAACAAAGACAAGTGGGCAAATTGGGCTCTCTGGCCGAGCGGCCCAAAAACATGAAGCTTTAGAAAGTCAAAAGTGTTAGAATTTTCAGATGTAGAGAAGGAAAAATAAACATCGAACTTACGAATGGCTTCAATTCGCAGGGCTTGATTTTAACGGCCCTGGCCTTCAAAAGCATTCATGGATCATTTTCGACTAAGCAAATCGTCCTCTTCACACGGGTTATTGACTCAAGCAGTATTATGGAAATCATCCACAACAGAAGTCTCCTGTTTAGGTATTTGCTCCACCTACATCATCCCCAGCTAATTGATCAAACTCAACAATCCTCCCACAACAATGCCGTGGACACGAACCGGGCTGTCTCGTTGATGGATCCGTAAGTGGGCCCAAGAGAGAATGGACGCGGACTTGGAGCTCTAATCGCAGGCCAAGACCATTCACACCCCTTTCTTATTATGCCTTCTAATCATAGCATAATCAGGCAATCATTGGCTTTTATTCTGTGACCCTCAATTGGGTGGTTGGGAAAAAGAAATCTTTTTGGAGTCAACGGGTGAAAGCAGCATTTGCAGCAGCTAAAGACGATGGAATTTGAGTGATTTAAGGAAAATCAATCCACCATTATGAGCGTCCGTACCATTATGAAATGGTCCAAAACCATGACACGTGTGCACTGGAGTGCATCGGGCCAGGACCGATGGAACTAGGGCCCACATGCAAACCCAAGTCAACAGATGGCTCATGGCCCAAGTAGTTGGAGTTTCACGTCGATGTGCTCTCTAAATCCGGGAAAGCAATTTGGAGTCCCTTCCTCATCATTGGGAGCTTGTTTTGCTACGGTGCTGAGTCCCATCTTCTAGTCATGTGCAGGCCTGCTTTCGACCATTTCTTGCGTTCCAAATAATTATCTGAACCGTCCATGTTCTGGATTTGCTGCGACTTGCGGGCTAGCTAAGAATATCTGGCAAACAGAATATAGAATGTGAGTATGGAGATTCAGTGGCCAGAGTTCACTTCCAAAGAACAAAAATTTAGGATGATCAAAGAAGGTGTAGACATGAGACGGCAGCTAGCGCTGATGGAGAGAAGAAGAATCGACGGATCAGATCAGCACTTGAAAACAATCAGTTGGAGCAAATGATGAGGGCGATAGAGGGGTGAGGCGGCACCACAACCTAGTAAGACGGTATTTGGAAACTGAATGTATGTGACTTTCAACCCGCCTAAGAGAATGTTGGTGGACTAATGACACAAGCCTCCAAGATCCATCATTTCTTCCTTTTATGGCTAATGATGGTGCCAACTGCCAACATGAGCCACCAAGGGGCTCATATGCTCTCGCAGCCTTTCAACTGAGGCTTCAATGTCAATGTGGCAAGATTGCACACAATCCATTAGTTCAATTTTTTTTTTTCCTTTTTTTCTTTTTAAATAAGGCTGAGGAAAGATGTATAGAACTACCATACGCCCTGCTACAATTTTTTTATTATATTACAATATTAACCAAAATATTGGAGTGCATCATTCAACTGTTTTTTTTTTTTCCTATTATTATCCATATCTTCTCATTATTCTATGTACCCAAGTACATACCCATCAGGATCTAATACCCAAGATACGCACCCTACTTTAAAAGATTGTCCAACTGTCCATAATTGAAGTGTGTAGCAATTTTGGCATGATATCATGATATACACAAAATCTAGAATGCTTTATTTAGCAAGAAAGAGAAATTGGAATTGGAATATCCTAGTTTTCACTTTTGTATGAATGAGTAATGACCCTCGATTTTCAGTGGTCAAAGGATATGCGTTGGGTTGCCCCCACCAAGAAAAAACGTCATGATTCTTTGCACCGAATGTCATCAACTTATGATTATCCACGATGCAACAAAGGACAACTATCTCCGTCCATGAGTAGGCAAGGGAATTCGCAGCCTCACAGTCGTTTTCGCACTTTCGCCCTTGATCAATCTAACCTCGCTTGTGGTCTAAGAACAATTACACTGTAGATGCATTGGAACTACCTCCACATATCCTTGCGACCCTGTTATGTATCTTCAAATATGAATGGCGGTAATTAAGGAGGATTTTTGGTGCCGGTAGAGAGAGAATGAATAAGAGAGAGGGAGAGAAAGAGGAAGAAAATGCAGGGGATGAAAAGAAAATTAAAATCAAAATATTTGAAGTCGATCATAAAGTGAATAAAACTAAAATAGATAATTTTTAAATAAAAATTAAAAATATAAATGATTAAAAAATTAAAATTATTAAAATGGATTTTGATAGTATTTGACAATGGGTATGTAATTAGTCACTCCTTTTATCTAACAAGACATTATAATTGCTTTTAGTAATGCTATTTTTTTATCATTATTTGTGTTTCGAATAACCATTACCTTTCTATAAAAAACTTATATAATATATAACTTCATATTATGCTAGCATCATCATCGGTTTTAAATAAACCGTTTTAATACTAATTCTATCAAACGTATCTTATCCAAGAATACCCTAAACAATAAGTACATAAAAGATAAAATGATAAAAAGAGTTAGAGCTTATCTTCACGTTTATGCTTTTAACCCAACTAGGGGGGCATTGGGAGAGATAGCGGGTGAGGGGCCAAAAATGACACATATCGTGCAATCAATGATTTTTAAGAAAACGATTCTTATAAGAAATATTCTTTGACACGTAGCTTATTCTTGTTGGCTTTCAAATCTTTTTGGGCAGATAGAAACTCTGACTAAAACGTTCCTTCCTAAGCCGGCGGTTCAGAGGCGAGGAGCTTGGCATGAAGGTCGTCCATGTCCTGTGATTAAATGTCTCATCAACAGCCCAAAGACTTGGAATCCCATCAAATGACCTCAGCTACCCGATGAATGAAAACCCATTGCTAAATGACCACCACTCATTGTCCAAAAGCAATCCATGATTGGCTTTTGGAAAATCAAATTCCTTGGGCCGATGTCAGTCGATGTGTCAGAAATTATATGCTGGGTGGGGCCATATTCTATGGCCGAATTGGTTGGACTTTGAAGTCTTTATCTTTCAGACCTTCCAACCCCCAATAGACAGCACATGGTGCCCATGTGCACAGGCAACGGTTCAGTGCCGTAGAGCATGATTGAACCCAAGAACATGGGACTAGAGAATCAGAAAAAGAAAATAAGCCAGAAGAAGATTTGATGATATTTTAGGCCTTTATTCAACTCATGATTGGACCATCCAATATGGCACGCACCATTTCATAGTCGGTTTCTTCCTCGGACCCCATGTAATCATGAAGACATCCACCACCGTCCAAGGAACAACAATTTTTTTTGTTTTTTTTTTAAAGGAGAAAAAATCTCATGAGGGTGGATAATGATTACTCTCCAGAGCCACTGATGGCGCAGCCCCAATAGTGGGCCGGATTTTCCATTAATCAGTGAGGTAGTTATGAGAATTTCGATGTAGTCAAAAGAGGCTATCATTACATCCCTTCGCCAACCCCATGCAAAAAAGCAAAGAATGGCTGGCTGCATAAGACGCCAGAATAAGAAAAGGGGCTTATATGGTGTGCCAGCATATAGCTTGGTGCCTTTTTAGGTTCCAAGCGATTCTTCTCCCACACCGCGGCGTCCGTGCGGTTCATCAGATTCCCTTCATCGATTGATCAAGACCGCATAACTCAGCAGCCTGATTGATTAGATTATACAAAGAAACTGAGAAGTACACGGCAATGCCTGGCATTCGATATGCATGCAGCAGCTGCACGTGGGGCAGTGCAGCTGAATGCAAGGTTAGCTTGTTTGAGTGGGTATTTGGAAGTGATGGGGGGTACGCTTTTGGTGTCGCATTCCAACCCAAGCTGGCATAGGTCAACCTGACGCCCATCTTGATTTGTAAGGGCTTTGATCCAGCTTTTTGTAAAGAAAATTTGAACTTTTCATAGCTAGTCAATAACATCCTCATGCCTGCTGCTAGTCTCAGACAAACAACTTTCTTTGTAAGAAGCATGATTTCACCACGAGCGATTGACAGCATCCTCTCACCTACTGCTTGTGACAAGTGATTACACGGCTAAAGATGATGCTACTGTATGTTTGAACTCTTTGCCGGCAAGGCTTTGGCTTTTGGTTGCTGGAATAAAAGAAGAGGGGAATTATCAGATTGCCCCTTTGCCTTTATAATAACCTCACTTATTCTCCTGATATTTTGTGTTTCATGAAAAGGAAAACAAATAAGAAAAAGTGCCCTTAGTTTACATATAGAATTTAATATTTGTCTTATAATGCTCGTGAATAAAATCTAAGTTGTCCATTTGATTTTATTGCTATTTTACTTTGTTTACTAAAGCAGTATCTGAATAAAATATTTACAATGGGAAATCAAGAAAATGGTATTTAACATTTATATGTATGTCACTATTCAATTATTTATCATGTATTCTCTATAAATATTTAATCATTAATTTATTTTACATGTAGGTGATATGCATCATAAAAGTGTATAAACGTTTATATATCACTATCATATAAATTCTTGAAAATAACACATATTTCCTACAACTCACAATAATCATTTTAATGTTATTTATTTAGCCTTGATAATCTAAATAATGGATTAGATTTTGTAAATGTCTTTTGTATGATCCTTTGTACTATTTTTTTATGTATATATGAATGGGTGGTATTGTCATTTAAAAATTTTGATTATAATGATAAACATATACATACATACATACATACACACACATACACACACACACACACACACACACACACACACACACACACATATATATATATATATAAAAGGTTCTAAGTAAAGGTGAGGGAGGTATATATGAAAACCAAGACCTTAGAGTGTATTTGAGGTTATCCCAAGATGATGGGTATTTGGTAATTCAAAGAAACCTTGTTAACTGAGATTAAATCTAACCAACAAAATAACCAATGGTTTATATTATCATGTTACATTTTATCTAAATATGCTCATATAGTTTAGAACAATATATATGCATGTATTTATGTAGTTTAGAAAAAGTGATTTGGTTTTTCCTTTTACTCTTATTTACTGAAACTGTTTTTTTTGGCCTCCTATTATTATGGCTGAGGAATTTTCTAAAGAATCAAAGTTGTACTTTTGAGTTTTGTAAGTAAACTATCTTATTTGTTACCATAATGGCAGTCTTTAGGCTTTTGAAAAACTCTTTTACTCTACCTACCACGGCATCAGTGCGTGCGTTATTATGGTCCTCAATTGTTAACTATCTCTTGCTATCTACTTGAAAATTATGATGCTTCTCAATTCTTGGCCGCCAACAAGAATTGAGAAAGTATGCTAAACTTTGTAGTCTTCATGTAAAGATGGTTGAAATCAAAATAATAGTTCTTCTTTCATAGCAAAGAATTTATTAATAAATAGTTAGCCTTTGTAATGATTTGATTTATTTAAATTTTGAGAAAAAAAATCTTTCTCATGAATTTATTTGGCTAGAAGCTTACTTTTATAGTTATCCAAATTCATAGGATTTATGTAGAAAATCCGTTAATAAAAAAGAACAAAACGATGAGAGAAAAATAAGATATACTATAACCACATATATTTATATGCTAAAGGCCTTACATCCTTTCTCAATAAATTAATATACTTTTGTTACACCCCTCTCTCACCCATGAAACTTAAAATGTACATTGACAAAAATACAGATCCCACACTTTTGCTCCTCCCATCTTAACCCTAAACTCAAGTAAAATGCTAATTGAAAATAATACAAATACTATCCTTAAAGAGCTTCTGCAACAACAGACTCATTAGTTAGCTCATATGTATAGGACTAATAGACCTTGTAAATTATAAGATACTCAAAATTTAATAATCTAAAAGCCTAAGAATCAAACTTAGCCTCGCCTTTATGAAAGCTAAACCAAATGAATCTGCCAATCGGCTTGGCTTGCTTCTGGCTATGGTCTCTTAAACAAGAAGACAATTCTTAAGATACCAGTGGGATACAAGTCGATTTATCTATTCAAGGAATTGACAACTCCTAGGGAATTTGATGGCATGTGGCAATTTTTATGGTTCCAAGTAAGCTACTAGCGGGATACAAGCTAGTTTGTATCGCTCGAAGCTCCTCAAGGATTGCCTAGCGTTATCTCCTCGCATGAGACATGGCCGCGAATTCACGTTGCAGTTTCAACGCGGAAGCAAATTGCTGAGGTTGCGATCCTTCGATTTAAATCGGCAGGAGATAAGCGCAACATGAGCGAATCATTTGCTTTGAACGTGTGCCACCAAACCTATTCCCATATCTTGTAGACTAAATATTGGAAGCATACACGTGCCATGAAAAAATCAGATTACATGTGCGCGTTTCTATTCTGCGTGACCTGTGCGCAACGGTCCAATGTATCGTGGCAGGCAGCGTGATATCCAATGGCGCCCATCTCCCCTTCAATAATTGTAAACAAAGGCAGTCAAAATGGGGCCAGGGGATCGTAACAAGGGTTCTTGTGACGTAAGCACAACTTTCAGCGGTTTCCAAGAAGGCCTGGATCATCAGCAAATGCAGCTTTGCCCCTTTGGCGCTAAGCCCATGCTCGAGGACAAAAATCACGGACAAATGCTCAGCCTACACGTGCGCAGTCCTCATGCGAAACAACAGGATTGACACTCTGGCAGGATCATGCTCACGTGTGCCCGACGTACGCGAATGCTGACCGATGCAGCGAAATCAACCAAAAAAAAAAAAAAAGAAAGGTAAATTTGGCTTTTGAATAGATTGGTAAACTGGTAATTTTTAAGCAAATTGAGTTGGGTTCATAGGTAAAAGCATAATTCGATTGGACCTGATTTCAAATATCCTTAAATTATTTAAAGTAACCTTTGGCTTTAGCTTGCCTTTTTTATTTCACACATGTACTTTATTATTATTTTTTGTTTTGCATTTTAGTGTAGGAAATAAATTTAGTATTTTTCTATTATAATTAACATAACCTATTTATTTAAAAGTTAAAAATTTATCATATTTAGAATTATAAACTTGATTTTTTAACTTCAATAATCAATCTAAATCCAATTTAAACCCATCCTGATTTTCTTTCGATTGGATTAACATTTTAAAACTAGATTAAGATTAAAAATGAGTTAATAAAACAAACAGATTTTATTATGTTTACAAGAGGTTGCAGGGGGGTTAAAATAATTTCTATGCTTTCCGAACTAATAAAGATGTAAAAGTTGAATTAGAAAAATAAAAAAAGAAGAATATCTTTGCAAATCAAAATCAGTAGACACGTGTTTGAACTGCCAGATTCTGTAATGGGTTTGGCAAGGGAAATCAGGGAAGCGCAGGCACCGCTCCGACGTGCAAGTGAGAGTGAGACAATGCAATAGAGCGATTGGTAGAGTGGGGCCCATATGGTAGTACAGTCCTGGCTTGTCTGGTCAGGAAACGGGATACCCGTGAAGAAGCAGACCGACCGACGGTGCGTATTCACCCGACTCCAAATGCGCCCCACCTACTGACCTCACCCAACTTGCCAATGTGCGGGCCCACTGCCAAGTGAAAGCTTGGACTTTGCTAGTGTGCGAGGACAAGGTAAAAGGCACATACCTCACCTTTGTGCACCTCCGAATTCATGCGAAACCTATAATAAAATTTAAATTTATTTTTTTTTAATTTCAAAATTTAATATTTTAACATAATAAATAAGAGATATTATAACGGTTATCCAAAACTGGATAACCGTTAACTGTTTTAACACAATTTTTTTTTCATTAATGAAATAAAAATACAGATTAAGTAACATAATCTAACCATGAAATATCTATGTAATTAAAATCAGATATATGATTTAGCTTGCTAAACCTATGTTATATTTTAAATATATATTAAACCCATTGGAATGTATACCCAAATGCTCCAAAACCGTTTAAACCCGATTCGATTTTAGCAATGTTGGATAATGGTTGTTAATTATTGGGAAGACAGAACTAGATAAAGCAACAGAATATCTATTTAAGAAATATGGTTCACATGAATCCTTTGCTATCATTTTTCAAACATCGACGTATTTGGATATTTATCGATTCGTCTAAAATAAATTCATGTCTATTTATGGTCAACTAAAATAAATTCATGTCTATTTATGGTCAAGAAACTATCTCTTGAAGCTTATATGGAAAACTAATGATTGTAATTTTATTTATAAAGGATTGAGATTAAGATTAAAAAATAATTAACAATTTAAAATCTACTTTATATCAGTCGGAATATCCTGCCCTTATGGCGGATACCCGCGCGAGTAGTAAACAGAAATAGGTACTGTGGCTGCGGAGGGGTTGGAGCGATGCGGATGTGACCGTGGGTGGGGATGCACGTGACGATACGGCCACTCCTCTACTCTCGCGCCAGCTGCCGCGTATGAGGGGGATTAGGAATCCCGATGCAATTTTAAAATGGGAAATCGTCTCGCGACTCGCGAGACGATGTGGAGCCATATTCGGAACTTCAACCTGGGTTTGACCTGCATGCGTGCCTTGCCTGCGTGTCTTGATTCTCACGTGGTTTCTTAAATACGTTCTTTCATTTACGAATTACGATGGCATAAATCAGTCTGCAATTGTGAATATGTGGCACCTGTGATCCATTCAATCTCCACATCGCGAAACATGCTTAAGGGCCATGTTCCAAGTTTCAGTAAATGGGGAGTAAGATGTTACTTGGAGTCAGAGAAGAAGGGTCTAAAAAAAATAGATAGAGAAAGTAATATTAACAATAAAGTAAATACATATGATCAATAATAAAAACAAAAATAAAAAATTCTTGGTGCGAGTTTATTAAGTTTTCTGCTGGAATATTTTTCAAATTTCTATATTGCCTCATTATTAAGATTATGGTCTATGGTTGATCGTGTAATGCGCATCTACACAAACTCTAATAAGCCACGAAAAATTAACTCGAGCGACCAGATCAATCACGATTAGTAAGAACAAATCCGCGCTGTTCATTCGTCAAGCAGGGAAAGACCATTTTGATGGTTTCATGGACCAATGAAGAAATAAACAACCCGACAACTGTACATGAAGTTGCAAATAGTGGTAGTTCATGATTTGTTATTTAATCTCAAAATTCGTGAGGGTAATAGTAATATTACTCTCCCCTTTATTGTTTTTATTATTATTTTTTTCTGGTTTCCCTCCTTCACGATGCCATGTCAGAAGATCATGGCATTATCAAGGTTTGTCTTTTCTTGCTTTTAGTAATGAGAAATAAAGTCATTGTAAGCAGTGCATGCACCATGCAAGTGTTGACTCCTACAGTAACAAGTGGTGGGTTGACCAACATTGAAAATATTAAAATAATTTTTTCTACTTTGTGAGCCGCACGCCCAACTCTCCCTTTGCACAAAGCAAATTGTAAGAATTTAGTTTGTATGCATTGCAGAAAATCATGACTTAAGCATGAACGAAGATTGGCACCGTTACCAGATCACGTAGGCGGCAATTTTCCCTCATGATTCCCCTCCAGTGAGAGAGAATGTGTAGCGACAAGGAGAGAGAAAAGAATTTCGAGTTGAATTGTTTTTAGTCATTAACCGATATTTGTACACTGTTGTGCATAACAATTCTTATTCTCAAGTAGATGTCCTATGAGTTTATAATGCAATTTCAGTGTATGTTAACTTTTCCAATTACATACCTTGTTCGACTTCTAAACTAATGAACCATGCATTAGGCTTTTGTATGGTGTTTTCGTACGGCATAGATTTTATGCTACATCTTAAATTGTGTGATTTCTAATATACTCCCTTGTTGTCAAGTTCGGCTTTGTCAGCCTAAAGTAGCATGCAACAAAGAAAGGTTCAGTTGGATAATTAAAAAATTTAAACTTAAAAAGTCAAAAGCTAACATTGAAATAAAAAAAAAGGGAAAAAGAAGCAAATACAATATACAACACAATTTTATAGTAATTTAGCCTAACATTTGGTTCTTACTCAACTGCCAAGATGCCATTTTAGATTTTACTAACATTTTGGGTTAATACAACTAACAATTGTAATCCTCAATTAGAGGTGTAAATTGGGTCATATTAACTCATGCTAGGGTCAAGCTAACCCTAATTTTATTTATAAAATCTGAACTTAACTCCAACTCTAACCTTATTTTTAAAATTGCAATCCAATCTTAAACCAATTCTAGGAATATCGAGTCAGTTTTGGATTGAAATTCGGTTGACAAGTGTGGTTAAAAACTTAAGTTAATGTTCTAAACTTGATTAATTTTTATGTTAAATTTATTTAGAATAAATATTTTATGGTAACTAAAATAAAAATTGTAATTTCAATACTATCGAAATATTATTTCTACAAGAATTTTTCATGTTTTAATAGAAAAAATGTTCATATATATTAACTATGCCATTCTAAATTTTTTTGATTAAATTAATAAAATTCATAATTTAAAAAGGAAAAAATAAAACTTATATTTTGTGAAGGCTCCTTATCTTAGCCATTGAATCAACCTCAGTTACAAAAGTAAACTAGCACTTAGTAAAGAGTAGCCAAATATTTTAAAGAAAAAAATTTTAAAGAGAAAAAATAAACTATCGTTCATATTTTTATGATTACAATTGGTTTTCAAATTTTATTTCAAATTCTAGTTATATAATATAAATAACTTATATGTGTATAGCATAGATATAACATGGAGAAGGAATGAAGGGTTAAAAGTTATGATATAGAGAAATATATATATATATATATGTATCAAATCAAGTTGGGTTAAATTCAGGTTGCCAAACCCCTAACCCTATTTTAGAAATTGGATCAAGTTTAATCATATTTGTATAACTTGGGCTTCATATTTTTGAACCCAAACCAACCCATTTTTCGGTTGAGTTAGTCAAGTTTAGGTTGAACCCAAGCCTATTTACACCCTCAACCTCAACTATCTTCAGGATTATTAGGGTTTAGAGGGATTTTAAAATATATAAATGTTGGGCTAATAATGTTTTCTATTTAACTAATCCCTCTTCTTAATTTATACTCTTGTCTTACAATAAGGAGTACAACAAAGAAATAAAAATATAATAATAAATAATATTGGTTCTTAGTAGGTTTATTTACAAACAATAAATCTCATAAAAAATGAATTTCTTTAACAATTAATTTCATAAAGAAGCCTCTCTTTTGATTACTGATAATAATTACTCTCTAATGCTCTTAGAAGTTTAAAGTATTTGAGAAGATACTTTCTCAAACGATTGAAGAATTGAATTATGTTCAATATAAAAGATTAGAAAATGAGCTATTAGAAATTCTTTAGTATATAATGGTATCAAAATGGTCAAAATTTGGATAACTATTAATGGGAAAGATAATCCATATAGTTTGTGTAAAACTTAAAATACAAACTACATTTAACTTCTGAGATTCTAGTGTAGCATATACTTATGGTTGCCTAATCCAATTATTTTTTCTAGAGTTTATTTTATTCTTAGTCAACTTGTTTTTCCCATCCAATTAACTAGTGACAACCTTACTTGATTCTAGAGTGTCCTTATATCTCCTCTATTCCATTAGTCTTTCATGGCTTAGTCTAGAGTTTCTCCTCAATCATAAGTTGAATTATTCCTCTCTCTATAGATAGCTAAAAGAATTTTATAAAGATTTGAGATTTTATCTATTTGACTAGTCACTCTCCCCAGTCATTTGAATTTTAGCTCAAAAACTCTAGAGTATCTTCCTTGGATCTCCAAATGAATGGACTTTGAATTTAATCAATTTAAGTTTGTTTGTCATAGGGTGTTTGACCTTAATCAATTTAAGTTTGTTTGTCATAGGGTGTTTGACTTTAATCAATTTAAGGTTAGGGTGTTTACTTTAAATAGCTTCAACTTGGTTTGGAGGTAACTTCTCTAATCAACCAGTGGTGGATTTAGAATTTTTCTATATTTTTTCTAAAATATTTAATAGACATACCATCTTGTTGATACTTTAAATGCTGAAACTCCCTCCCTTTCCTTACTATTTAAAATTTAAAGCAATCTTTGTGTAAATTACTAGGTTGTTTCTTTTTTATTTTCATCCATTATAATGCTAAAAAAATATATGTTTGATTTTAATTGGCTTATATTATTTAAAACACTTAGGTGGACTCCCTTTTTCTTCATTATTACTTATATTTAATTGTTATCTCTAGTGGTTTCATTTGTAAAAACTTATTTTTTTTATCTTTATTCACTTTATTGTTCATCATTACTCCTATCTTATCACTTTATTTCTCCTCTTTTCCTTTGCTTTTCATATATTATTTATTTTTAATTATTTTTCATCTTTTTTTATTTGTCCAAATTGACTTAATAAGTCTTTTACAAATTTTGTTTTCTATCAAAATCAATATTTGAAATTAATAATCTTGCATTGACCATGCCTATTTTTAATTTTTTTTTTAAGAACTTCTTCACATCAAGCGCATTGGTGAATACATTTGTAACTTGATCCCTTATGGTTATATGAATTAATCAATATCTTAAACTAATATGCTACTACAAACAAAGTTGCACTGATCTTTAGCATATTTCTTATGAATGTGAAATATTAGATGTTTTGCTAATATGATGGAACTACTAATATCACCTTTAATAAGAATAAGAGACTTTGGCTTTTGATCAAGATATTCTAACAATCTTATAAATCTCAAACTCTCACATGTAGCTGACATAGATATTTGATGCTCTGCTTTTGTAGCCATCAAAGCATTAGCATGTTATTTTTTGCTTCCACATGAAATGATTTTTGAACTAATGTTAAATTTGTAACACTAGTAACAGTATGTAGATTAAAGCATTAATGGGTTTCTAGCCCAATCTACATTGAAATAGCTTATGAGCTCTATAGGAATACCATACTTGTAAAGCACATCTTCATCAATTGTGGACTTCATATATCTCATGATGTACTTTAATGTATTCATGTGTGACTTCTTGGTTATTGCATGGACTAACTTGCAACCCCTATTGAATATGATAGATATGGATAAATATTAATTGAGTGAATTAGAGACTACCAACTATCTCCCTTTTTGCAAGTGCATCCTTTTACAATTCATCTTCATCTCTAGAAACTTGTGCTACATGATATAGTAATTATTTTTTATTCTAAAATCCTAAAAATTTAAAGTAAATTTAAAGTTTTATTTAAAGAAACAAATTTCCTCTTTTAGTTCTAATCACTTTAATATTTGGAAAGATTAAAAATTTTCAAAAAATTTCATCTGAAACTTTTAAGAGAGCAATTTTTTGAACCTTTCTATATTATTGGCCATAATAATTAAACCATTCATATACATGACATATATCAAAACTCTTTTATTTAAATTTTAAAGATCAAACTAATAAAAATTAAAACTATTCAAGCTTAAAAAATCTTTAAACTTTATAAACTACCCTTTAGTTATTTTAATTCATAAAGTACCCCCTTTAGCTTATATACAAGCTAACTTCTTGGCAACAATGGTTCATACCCTCTTATCTTTTTAACTAATCTTTTATTACTAGGATTCCTCTTGAATAATATGGAAACTAAACTATTATTAAATCTTGTTATGTCAATTTGTTTAAGCCTCCTTCACTTCAAACTATGATTTGTAGTTACAAGCCTTCACAATTTTGTAATGGAACAAGATAAGCATATATTCTTAGGATCTTCTTATGCATTTGTGGCCCACCCCAAACTATACAAGATATAAATAAGTATGAAGATCATGATCTCATAGTTAGATAGTAACACTTTGTGGATTTTTAATGTGATTGAGGCCACTGATACAATTCTAATAGAAGCAAGAAAAAAGTGCACCCTCTTCTATTCTATTTTAACAACTATTTTTCAAATGTATCTATATTAATATCTTTATATTAGTGGTCTTCCTTCCATACAATGACTACTTCAAATAGAAGTGTCACTAGATTCCTTATCGATTGGGACTAGCCTAATGATGCTTATGTCCACTATTCTAAGTTTGATCTTGATCATGTTCACAAACTACAATAAGATCTTCCAAATCAAATGAACTCCTTGTAGTAACAAGCTCCTATCTTTCTATTTTCCAAAAATGTCATGTAATCATAACTTAAATATTATAATTGATTCTTTAGTTCTAGTTAAAACCTCTAGAAATTAGGTGTGATCTTCGACAACCTAATTTATGAATCTTTGATGCATAAATTTTGTTTGAACAACAAAAATAGTAGAATTCACCAATTACAACCCTTGATTTAAATAGGATTTGACACTCATGGTAAAATTACTTGATCTTATAAGTGAGGTGATGAGAGACTAGGATGTCCAACTCAACCTGATATTTTTAAGGGTTGAAAACCCTAGTTAACCATCCCTTTTTGAAAAACCATCTCTTCTTGTCATTCATGGCCAAATTACAATCCACAAGCAAGTTTTGGATGGACATCCTCTCTAATTTTTTCTATTTTCATCCCCATTTAGCCTTTCCTTTTTGGAAAACCCATCTTCCTACCAAACCTCTTTCCCTAGCCATCACCCTTCCCACTGTTTATTATCAAGTGGCATGCAGTAAACAAGTGATTTCCAGTAGAACCTAATTCTGTGGAACATCTCATGTTATAATTGTTTGATGTGAATGTAGACGATTTGATAAGAGGTCCTTTTTCTATTAAGGCTCGATGTCATTATAGCCGGTTATTATATCTCAACTCATGAGAACAAAAAGGAATCAAGATATAGTCACATGAAGCATGAGTACATTAGGATGACCTTTTCATCTCTTCCTAATACATGGTGGCACTTCTCTATTTGTGTGAGTGGCCCTACCTCTAACACAACATCTAGACCATTTTTGGTAGCAAGATGCTAATGAGATATGATTCCCTAGAATTTAACTAAAATCTAACATACATACAAATACTAAACATGATATTTCATTTATTTGCAGTCAAATATAGTAAAGAACTTATCATTTCCTATATTTGGCATATAGGTTTATCTTATTTGTCTTTATCCATCTTTATGGAGGTGCTCATAGCCTTTCCATCCTCCATCTTGAATTTCTTTACTAGCTCCTTTGTGTACTTGGCTTGATGAATGAAAATTTCTTCGTTTATTTGTTTGATGTGAAGACCCAAGAAAAAGTTGAGTTATCCCATTAAGCTCATATTAAATTTACCCTACGTAGTCTTTGAAACTCTTGACATAATTTTTCATTAGTTACTCAAAAAACTATATCACTAATATAAATTTGCACTATCAAGATGTCTTTCAAGTCATGCTTAATGAATAATATATTATCTACTTTACCCATTGAAAAATTATTTTCCAACAAAAATTTATTAAGCCTATAATACCATGCTCTAGGAGCTTGTTTCAAACTATAAATGGCTTTTTGAGTTTGAAAACATGATTTTGAATATGTGAATTTTAAAACCCAGGAAGTAGTTTAGCATATACTTCTTCATTAATGAATCCATTTAGAAATGCACTCTTGACATCCATTTGAAAAAGCTTAAAATTCATATAGGATGCAAATGCAAGAAGCATTTTAATAGCTTCAATCCCAACAGCGTGGACATATAATTCTTCAAAATGAATTCCTTCTTTTTGGTAATACCCTGTTGCTATAAGTTTTGCTTAATTTCTAATTGCAATCCTTGATTTGTCTAATTTGTTCTTAAAAAACCATTTGGTGCTAATAATAGATTGATAATTTAGTCTTTGAACCAAAGTCCACAATTCATTTCATTTGAATTGGTTCAACTCTTCTTACATACCCATAACCTAATTTTCATCTTCCAAAGTTTGGTCTATTCATATTGGCTCTAGTTTTGAGATAAATGAAAAACTATTATATATTTGGTGATAAGAAGATCTAGTTCTAACTTTATCATATATACTATTAATTGTTGGTTTTCATAGACCAACTTAACCTAAGAAGAGAGGGGTGAATTAAGTTTATAAAATTTTCTTACTTAACCCCTGGTAAATAAATTTTTCTATTTTTATGCTTGTATGTTATGCAATATGAAATAAATAATAAAATAGAAAAATGCAATGAAAGTAAAATAATCACTCAAGAGACACATAATTTTTATATTGGTTCGTGCAACTTTCCTACTCCACTCTTCAAAAAACACACCCCTTGTGCCTTGAGTTTCACTATCTCATATAATAGAAATACAACAATATGCCTAGCACTTTTCTAGATTAGCTTTAGGAGGCATAAACTTAGTACCTTTGCACTTTTCTGGATTCTAGCTCTAAGGGGCATAAACTAGTGCACCAAGCACTTTTTTAGATCAGCTTTAGGGGCACAAACTTAGTACCTTTGCACTCTTCTGGATTTCAGCTTTAGGAAGACTAAGTTGGAAGCTCAAAGAGTGCCTTCCAACTTCACAATCTTTGGTTGCTTGAAGATGAGAAGGTTAAAGCTCAAAGAAATCTTTAATATGAATGCAGCAACCACTAAAAACATCCCTTAGTATATCCTTAAGTAGCTCTCTCTAAAACTTGGCTATTGGAGAGGATATGTTTCATTGAATGCAGAAAACAGAGATAAGTGAGCATCATTGAAAGTAGAAGACTGTTCTGAATTTCTTCCATTGAAATACATTGCTTTTGATTAGTTCTAAATTGTTGGAAAGTTTGAAATGCCATTCTTGATAGAGAAGAAGATGATTGCTAAAAAATGAAAAGCTTTTGCAAAGCATTAAAATTTTGAATTATTTGAAAATAATATTTTTTACTGTAGTAACTATTGTAGCAAATCATTATAGCACTCGCGAAGGCACAAATTTGCCCGAAGTTAAATTTTGAACAAACTTAATGTCTGGCTTTGTCTGAAAATTATCACAATTTATCAATGTAGTTGTTTACTGTAGCGAATTACTGTAGCACTTGTGAAGACATGATTTTGTCTGAAGTTAAATTTTGGACAAATTTAACATCAGGCTTTGCCAAAAAAAAACTATAATATATCACTGTAGCAGTTTATTGTAGCAGTCATGAACAAATTTGTCCGAAGTTAATTCCGCAATAGCTTTATCCAAAACTATTGCAATTTACTATAATAGTCATGGATAGATTTTTCCATAGTTAGTTCCGCAATAGCTTTGTCCAAAATTGGTTGCTTTGTTCAAAACTATTGTAATTTATTGTAGCAGATCACTATAGTAGCTATAGTAGCAATCGTGAAGACAACATTCCGTCCAAAAGTTTTGCACTTTCTCTAATTTGTTAATTTGATATTTTTCATTGTAAATTATAATATAATTAGCCACATGAGATACGCAACAAGTTATGAAGCATAAATATACAATTTGAATCATGATTTCATATTTATAAACTCACTTAAGCACTAATTTTTTTATTCAAAAAGATATCTTCTTGGAGCACATTAGCATATGATCCAAGGCATTATGAAATGATAGACAAATGTGAAAATAATATGGATTAAGATGATTTCTCATTTTTCTAAAAACATCTAGATTTATCTCAAGATATGTATATACTTGCATAAAAGATATCCCAGTAAAGCACTTACAATCCAAGCATATATTTCTACATTTCAAGCTTCCTATATTAGAAGTATCATTTGCATAAATCAATTATATTACAAGTTTTCTTGTCATGAACCTCCAATCTCTAGGTAAGAAGTCATTACCTTCCTTATTTACTTCATATGTTGATGGTTCATTTTGATCTTCAAGTTGAGTTTTTGCTTTATCCATCTCTTGCTTTGGTTGTGGAGTGTCTTTGTTTTGACTTCTCAACTTCATTTTCTCCATAGAGTTTGTTAATTTTTCTGTTTCATCATTAAAATTACTATACTTCTTCATAGAAGATAGTGGTCTCATCAAATTTAACATAGATTGACTCTTTTATATTTTTAGTTCTTTTGTTTTAGAGTCTAAAAGCCTTATAATGAAATAGTCAAGGAAAATGCCATCATTAGATTTTTTTCATCAAATTTACCTAAAATTTCATTTTCATTATTAAGGATAGAGCACTTATAGCAAAAAGTATGAAAATGAGATATATTTGATTTTCTACCATAATACAACTTAAAATAGAGTTTTGTTGAGTAGGAGACTAACATAAAAGCGGTCACCAACATAGAATAGAGTGTTCATGGCTTTGACTTAAAAATATTATGACAAATGATATTCACTTAACATGATTCTTGTCATCTCTTGTAAGGTTCTATTCTTTTTTTCAGCAACTCTATTCTATTAGAATATTCTTGGTGCAAAAAATGTGTGAAGGATGCCATTTGCTTGACAAAAGGTTATGAATCTATGATTTTTAGATTTTCAACCATGATCACTCCAAATATCAAGGATATGAGTACTTTGCTCATTTTATGCACGCTTGGTAAAGATTTCAAAGAGTGAAAGGCCTCATCCTTGGATGCTAAAAACATTATCTATATGAAATATGAATAATTATCTATAATTAAATATGCATAATGTTTCTCTTCTAGGCCCCTAAATCTTATATATCCAACCAAATTCATGCGTAACAATTAAAGTGGCCTAGTTGTATATACTTCCTTTTGAAGTTTAAAGGATTCTCTCACTTGTTTACCTCTTAAGCAAGCATCATACATTTGATCCTTGTCAAATCTTAATTTATATTAGTTAATAACTTGATCTTTATTATACATCTTTTCTATCAAATATTTGTTGGCATGGTCTAAGCTTCTATGCTACAATAAGGAGTCATTACTTACAACAATAAGACATTTAGCCTTAATTTCACATTGATCAACCAAATATACTAAATTATAATAGAATTACTAAAATTAGCTATATAATAACAATAAGATTCAAACACGACCTTATAATCATTGTCACAAAATTGACTAATACTTAACAAGTTATGTTTCAATTCTTCTACCAATAAAACCTCAAATATAGTAGTAGAGTTGGCTAACAACCTTATTAATTCTAACTACTCTACCTTTTTTGTTATCTCCAAAGGTTAATGTTTCGCCAAATTTGGCTTTTAAGTCCATAAACAGTTCCCTCTCTAGTATCATGCACTTTGAGCAACCGCTATCAATATACCATGTGCTATTCCATATGACTCTTAAGCAGACATGCAAAAATCTATTCAAGCTTTAGATTTTGGTACCTATTTGGGAATGGGTCCAAGGGGGTTAGCAGTAGAGAATTTTGGTACCCATTGCTTATCAAGTGATACAACTTTTCTAGATCAAAGTTAATTGTATTTGCATTTAGTGCAATAGATTTTGGAACCCAAGTTTATTTGATTTCTTATTTGATTCTAGATTTTCTTCCAGCACCATTATTTTTCCTTTTCTATTTGTTTTGTCCACCTTTTGCTTTTGGTTTCAAATTAACTAAGGTGTTAGTTAAGGTCCTTTTTAAAGCAGTGTTTTGACCATTAATAAGATTGAGCTATTTTAAAGTTTTTTTATTGACTTTAAGCTTGTTATTCTTAGTTTGTAGTTTGGAGTACTCATCTCTTGCATCTCTTGCCTTGCTTAGCTCCTTTTTAGTTTCTACATATTTATCTTTTAGTTCTTCAAAATCTAAATACAATTCATTAAGGATATCTTCAATATCAGGAGATTAATTTTGAGAAATTAGCGCATCATTGTATATTTCCATGAAGCTAATCCTTGCGTAGAAGTCTTCTTGATCTCTTCTACTAGGAGAGACACAATGACTTGTGCATCATATTAAGGCTCCTCTTCTAGTTCGTTGGATCTTTCATTCAACATCTTTTAATAATTCTCTATACTGCAACTGCCTTCTTCTTCTTCTTTATTTTTTTAATATTTTGCTGCTACTGTTATTGTTGTTCCTATTATTATTTTTATTTTCAAAGTAGGATTAATATTTCTTTTTTGACTCTTTTAACTTATTTTCATTTCTCCTATGGTTAGGGTAGTCATACTGCATGTACCCTACTTTCTTGCAGTTGTAGAAAGTTGACACATTCTTCTTTCTATCTTTACCTCTGAAGTTGTTGGAGCTTCCTCCAACCTTCTTTTTTTTCATCAAAGTTTTGAATCTTCTAGTTAGCATGGCCATTTTGTCATTAAAATCATCCTCTCCTCCAAAGGATGCATCATCTTGACTGACATAATCTTTTGACTTAATGCTCAAGGAAATAGCTCATTTGCCTTAGAGTGGTTCCTTAAGTGCCTTTTGCCTCATTAGCACTTCATGGGTCATGAGGGAATCCATGAGTTCTTTAATAGTCATTTTGTCTGAATACTTTTCTTCTTCAATGGCAGTCTCTTTGGCCATCCACTACTTTGGCAGTGATCGAAGAATCTTCTTAACTACCTTTGGTTCTTTATACTTCTCACTAAGATTGTTTAGCATATTGGTGATTTTCTGAAACCTACCAAACATGTCTCTAATATTGATTCGTTCATCATGAAGGATTCATAATCATACACAAGAATATTTATTTGTCTCCTTCACCTAGTTTATTCCTTCCTAGACTACTTGGAACTTATCTTAAATGTCCTTTGCACTATTGTAGGATGAGATTTTTTTGAATTTTGAGGGAGATAAGGTGCAATAAAAGTATTTCTTTACCTTAGCATCTCTTTCAAATACTAGAATTTCCTCAGTTATATATTTAGCTCTGGTATTAAGGACAACCTTTCTATTTTTTATCATGAGACACAACTGATAATCTATGATAATTAAAAAGTTTTGCATTCTCTTTTTCAAGTACCCATAGTTAGCACCATCAAAGAATGGTGGATGGGTAGTGGATTATCCCCTTAACTACAGTGTTTGGAAGAAATATAGGCAATGCAAGAAAGCGTTAAATAAAAATACACAAAAGATACTACAAAGGTTTACGATATATAGTGGTTCAGTCGGAGATGGGTTCCTACTCTACTTTCCAAGACAAACCCTTATCCTAGGTTCCACTAGTAATAAATCTCTCAACCACAATTGGTTTCTTTGAACTAACTAACAAATTCTTACAACAGAATCTCACTACAAACATTCAAACTTGTAGAAACTAAAACTTAGTAAAGAAAATAGTAAGTAATTTTTATAGAAATGTTGCCTTTTAATAAGCTAAAATGTGTACTCTATAGATGAGTAATATAAAAGATTACTGAGTGAAGATCTTGTGCTTCAAGCTCCTCTAATATGAGTAATTATATGGCTTGAAGTTTGAAAGGAGTTTGAGTGCAGTGGAGTGATAACACTTAGAAGCAATTTCAATAGAAAAACTCTTGTTTCTTATAAATGTACAATGTAAGCTCTCTTATCTTTTTTTTTTCAAGTCCAAAACATGAGCTTCCAATCTAATGATAGCTTAATTTTGATGATGAACAAATATATGAGTGAGAAAAGAGGGTACTGATGTTAATCTTTCATTCGTTAAGATATTCCTAGTCGTATATAGAACAATTGATACTAAATAAAAGTGTTGAAGATACTTAATGACAAACACAAGTAAACAATACATATGCGTGTTAAAGGATAAGTTTCATAAAAAATAATACAAAAATAGTATGAACACCTTAAAAATAGCTCAAAACTAAAGAGAAAATGAATAAGTTAATCTTCCAAAATAGTTCACATGACAGAGGAGACCATAGAGGAAAGAATTTTCCATGATAGAATTCTCTTGAAGATATTGGAAACAAGTGACTAAATACAATCAATCATAGAGGATGTCGATGGAGGAAATTTTCAAGATGACAAAGGTCTATACTAGCTATTGGAAGTAGGTAATTTGTCAAAGATAAAAGAGAAACTCATAGAGGAATTATGGATGACAATAAAGGTCTATCCAACTCTCTAGAATGAAGATCCTCTTGGTAATCATTCATAAAGGAATCCATAGAGGAAATATTATCCACCATAGAGGTTTATTGGATTCTTCAGTAATGAATACTTTTAATAAAGGAATTGACATAGGAAATCACAGATGGCTTCAAAGTCTCCTTTGTTGATAGAAGAATTAATAGAGGAGATGAAAGAGGTTTGTTAGTAAAATACAAATTCTATATCTACTTTCTAGAAGTTAGATTCAATGACTATTTTCTCAATAGTCAATTTTGAAACAATAACAAGTCTCTTTGAAGCCTATAAATATAGGGCCATTTGAGAGAGAAAGTAGTAAGAGATTTTACATTGTGCATTTATAAGAAATAATAATTTTTTTCAAAGTGCTATCAGTCCACTGCACTGTTTTGGATTTTCCAATGCAAATGGACATGTCATTAATAAGTAATAAAGTAAAAGTAAGAGATCATTCCCATGAGGACTATGTATACAAAGTACCAAATTAAACTAACTTTAAATTCTATTTGAAAGAACTAATTCTAATGAAAGGGTGAAAAAGAAAACAAAATTATAAACAATTGAATTTTAATAAAGGAGTAGAGGTTGAGCAAACAGGAATTCAATGATTAAGACATCTAGGGGTTTTTGACTTCACCAGATTATTCTTGTTTAACTTTAATCTAATTTAATCAATTAATACTTGTTCCCATATTGATAATAAATTTCTCTTTGGTAATTGTTATTCTTTCTCAAGTCATAACAATGTATCTAGTTAACAAATTTTCTATATCTTTGTAAAAATTCTGAACTAGCTAAAATGCATTAAGATTAAGAAATTTACAATGGTACATAAGCCTTATGGATATCTCTATCATCATGATGATCTTATGGAGTTTAATCAAGGTTTAATTCAATTATCACTTCTCGGCCTCAAATTGAATCATAATCATATTAAAAGAACCTACATACTTTCACATGCATTAAAATCATATCAAACACTCAACATAGATGATGAATAATCAAAGAATTAAATTAAAAAGGATAAAACCAAATATTCATAATTTGGCTACATCTTGCACCAATTAAGATAAATAATAAACATTATCTTAAACATAATTCCAAAAGAGAACAACTGGAAAAACTAGAAAAGAATCATAGAAAAACTCTTCCAGGTAGCACTCTTCGCTTTCTCCCTTATTTGCCTTAGCTTCCTTGCTAAAAAAGTCCTCCCCTTCATGTGCTTAAATCCTATTTATATTTCTCTTAATTAGGTTTAAACAGGCTTTACATAGGGTAAACAGATTTTTCATATTGTATTAAAAATTCTAAAAATAAAACTTTGCCGCACTTCCAAATGCTATGACATTGAAATCCAATGTCGCGAAATAAAATTGTTGTCCATTGGCATGTTGAAACCTTCAATCCGAATGTCACGACATTGGAATATAATGCTGCAGCATTGACCTGTTGTGCATTTCTTCTTCTTCTCCTTTAACTTCATTGCAATTCATCCTTCCTCTTTGTTAATTATCCATGTTTTCACCCAAATTCCTGCATTCATGTCCCTATAAATAAACATAAATAGAAACATCATAAATCAACTAGACATTACTCAAGAACAAGTCAAAAGTTAGTTCATAAAGATATGAGATAAGTGAATAAAATTCACTTATCAAACACACCTAAACTATTGAACCAAACCTCTTTACTAGGGTTGATTTTGATGAACATATTTTACCAGCTAAGTTTTGATGATGAGCAAAAATATATAAGTAAAATTTTAAGATATTAATCATTATTTTTCAAGTGTGCAGTAACAAATAATGTATCAAGAAAATAATATAAGTGGACAACACATACGAGATTATATCAGAAACAAGATCCACAAATATATGAGGAAGAAAACACAAATGCTCAAATAAGAATGAATGACACTGAAACTTTGAAAAAGCAATGTGTGAAACAACTCCCAAACATATCTGAAAACACTACTAAAGTAATTTAAATTTGTGCTCAAAGTCAAATAAAAATTAAGGCTTCCAAATGAAGAAAACTCTAAGTTCCGCACTCAAGCAAAAAAATAGAAACTAAAGAAGTAAGTTCGGACATCACATAAATAATTCAAGATATAGAACAAGACCCAGACATTACTAAATAAGAAGCCAAGATGTTGGAACTATAAGGCCATTCTTAGACATAAAATCCAAACATGGACACTGTTGAAGACTGAAAAAAAAAGCCAAATGTGTCTAGAAATCTAAGTCTGAAAATCCTATGTGCTAAATCCTAGACATAGCCACAACTGAAGATGCAAGTTTGAAATATTAACCTCGAACATGGTAAACTCAATTCCGGACATAACTAGGATTAAGTCATGCAACAAAATGCAACTAGTGCTTGTCCAAGTTCGATGTCTTAATTATAAACATGGAGATCATTTTCGGACATGATAATTCATTTTAAGACATAATCAATATGGTATTACAAGCTGAATAGTTCATCTAAGTTTGAAATATTAATTCCAGACATGGCCACTTAAATCCAGACATGGCAAATTATTTCTAGACATAGAAGAAAGAAGTCAGTTGCAAGTCAAGCATAAGTCGAAGTTCAACATTTTAATTTCGGACATGACTATTCAAAACCCAGACATAATGATTCATTTTAAGACTTGGCTAAGTAGTTAGTTTCAAGTTGAATGAGTTAAACCAGTCCAAAAACTTAATTTTGGACATAAAATTGAACTTAGACATGGCTTAACAAATCTCAAACATGAAACTTGTGAGAAAGCTCCAACGGACAGAAAAGCCTATCGATTTGATCACATTAAATAAACTTCTTCTTCTCCAATGAGAAAAATTTGAATTCAATTATAAAAGGAATAAAGAAAGGTCATTCCAAAAAGTTATAAGAATTAGATATCTTTGAGAAGAGTAATAGAAAAAACAAAGAGTATTTACTCTTAAACATTAAGTTTTCTTCTAACTCCACAGCGCTAAAAAGCTATGTGCATTCAAAGCTTATTCTTTGCGACATTTTAAGAGAGTCCAAAATTCTTTGTATTTATTACTTTACATTTATTTTTACTGCATTTAATTGTATACAAACTCTACATTTCTCATTGATTAAGATAGTAAGCAAGGGGCTTGTTGATCTTGTATAAGTTTTTTGGTCAGCTTTGAAAACCAACTGGGATAAGTTTGTTGGTGAACTTTGAAAAATAACCTATGTATAAGTTTGTTGGTGAGCTTTTGGAAAACCAACCCTTGTATAAGAGTTTGTTGGTAAGCTCGTGAAAATCAACTGATGATTTGTGAAACCTGAGGATAATGAGTGAGGCTGACTCAGAGAGAGGAGTAGGTGTCATGTTGTGGGTCGAACATCTATAAAATACCTATATGCTTTGTGCTGCTTGATTTATGTCTTAGTTATTATAGCACCTTGGTTTTATATTAGCCAAGATTTTAAAATGCTCAATTCACCCCCCTCTTGAGCTACCTTAGGACGGGACCAACACAAACTTATCTTTTTACAAGTCTTCAAGCAAAACCAAACCAAACTAAACAACACAAAATGAATAAAGTGCAACAAAATTAGTCACTTTCCACAAAACATTTTCAAGAACAACTACATAGAATAATGATAAGGTTCAATTTTCAAAGATCTCAAAATGATTTCATATGCATATAACTTGAGAGAAATTTTCAAAATGCAATGTATGTTTAAAATTTTAAATTGAACAATGTTATATCTCACCTTGGATTCCTCATGTGTGTTCATAGAATATGGCAAATGTCATTCATTTACTTGTGACTTTGATGGAATCTATCAATCAAAAGAGTCTGTCATGTTACTCCATTAGCTCATCTTTCTCATCATTCTCCACTAATTTTAACAACTTATTACCAATAATTAATAGGTTGTATTAAGCTTGTAGCAGGGCCTTAGGTTTAGCTAACAAGGAAAAGATAAAGATTTCACAAAGTAGAGACATATATATGTAAATTTTCATCACAAGTAACTACACTCTTTGTTTGTATACATCTATATATGGGCTGTATTAATACCACATCCCCAAATTTATTTTCTTTTAAGTTCATTGGACTGTGATCCCCCAAATGATAGATGAATCCTTATTTATCCATGTTTTGTCACTCCTTAATCTTTGTTTTGGCATTCTTCTTTTAACTACCCTCAAAATTATCTCCTTTTGCACCCTTACATCTCTTTATAAACATGTGTATAAAATATATCTTTTAATAGGTCAAGCATGGTTTTTTAGGCTCAACTAGTTTGGATGATGAGGCTAAAGAAAGAAAATTCGAATGGTGGTCTTTCACGTGCTTTGCATATGCCATTCTTTAATTAAAGCTCAATGAGAACACTAATGACAATGATGTCTTAGGTTAGCTTGAAAGGCTCAAACTGATCAAAGAAAGCCTAACTCATTTTTTCAGTGATTTATTATTAAAGTTTTACCTAGAACTATGATTAAAACAAGTTCTAAAGTCTCATTAAATCATGTTCATACAGTTGCCTAACCAGTTTCTTAGTACACAAATAAACAAACAACATGCCTAATGCATCACATTCTTATCATTAGTCAACTGAACCTTAACAATGCAAACCATTTTTAAAAATGAGACAAAAACAACACCAAAAAATAGAAACCTACTTCTAAAATATGAATCTATAGAAGTCACAAGAAAGCAGCACAAAAAATCACCCCCAAACTTAAAATGACATTGTCCTCCATGTAAGAATTAAATGTGAGTGTAAGGACTTCCTTGAATGAACTCAATCATCGCCATCCTTATCATCTTCCTCTTCATCTTCATTCCTAGAGGTAGTTGTGGGTGGATAAGAGGGAAATGCTAGAGGTTGGGGAAGTTGGATTGGATTACCAGATTGAGTGGGAAGCACTCAAGCCAAATTAGTATTGAGTTGCATCATGTAATTAGACCACTGCTCTTATTTGGAAAAATACTGATCAAGTTGCCAGTTGATGGAGCCGACCATCTATCAAACTTCATCACACAAGTTTGAAATTGCAACTTCATGATTAATAGGTTGTTTACCTCCACCCTGTCGAGAAGAGCTTAGCTGTGCAGTGGTTGTGCTGGGACTTAGTGCATTCAGCATATGAGGCTTATCTTCCTCATCATCACTGGAAGTCTCTCCTTTGGCAAGTCTTTTTATCATTTCCTAGGTAACGACAAGTTTAGGATGTTGAATCTCTTCTGACGAACTAGTCACCACCCCAGCCTATAAACATAGGCCATAGATGAGTGAAGGGTGACTAAATCCTCCACCTTGTTTTAGTCCCATTGCCATATATTCAAAATTGATGCTTGAATGATCTTCCCTATATCAATTGACAAGCCATTTTGTATAGCATAATTTAACATCTTCTATCCCTTGAGACTCTAGAAATGTGATATGAGGGCATCAACTTTGAAAAAATGAAATAATGCCTAACCTTCCCTGCTATGTGCAAACCAGAGGCAGGAAAATGAAGCACTACCTTCTTAGAAGTTTTCCATTGAGTGATGGGCTTTGCTAAAAATCTAATTATCGCGTCAGAATTTGACCCCTGATCTTTCAACTTGGAAAAATTAGCTTTAGGCAAATATGGTAGTTGATATCACTGATTGATGGTCTTGTTGACAAAGGGAACCCACTTGCCTCTTACTAAAGCCTTGAAGTGCTTTTGCTCTCTTGTGTTAGCATAAAATTCTCTAATAACTGATACCAGAGCTACATGCAGTTGTTTAGCAAACTCATTCCACTTCCTTTCTATGATGATTCCTTATACACTACTCATCGAGATATGAAAACCCCTTTCTCGAATACACATCCTCCCCACAATTGAGTTTTTGAATCTGTCTAAAGCATCATCACTCACAAATGTCGGCTTTATTAAATGGCTTCATTCAACTCTTCTATGTTTTTGTAGGACCTACAACCGTGGTTTCCTGTAACCATGGTTTTCTGTCAGACCTACAACCATGGTTTTCTATCCTTTGGGAGGCATGATAACAATGTGCTTACAATTGGTATATCGAATTCAATATTGTAGTTTGATACATCACAAAATGTCCAATTCTTTAGCAAGATCAATGCGAGTCAATGCAATAATAAGCCACCAATGTCAGACACAATAACTCCAATCTTCCAATTGTCATCCATCCTACTCTATTGATAATTATAGTCACTCAATGCATAGTTTACTTCACTACCACAAACACGTTTCAAGATGCGGCAACTTCCTCTTCAGGCATTTTGAAAAACACTTGATGCGCACAATGTAATTCTTCCAATCCACACAAATTTTCTTTGCAAATTGATTGTTCCCACTCAAAAGATCTTAGAAAACTAAATTGTAGCACATAAGCATTATAGAAATGGTTTGCAAACCTGTTTGAAGAAACCTTTATGTGTCATAACTTCTTTAAGGGACGAAGATGGATGATGGAGGACAGTCTTTGTGAAATGAAGATCGAAGAATCTATGCAGTGAGGTTGCTTTTGAGATCTAATGAGTGGATATTGATGAGGTCTTGATGGTTTGTTAAAGGTTTAGGGGCTAGAAAAAGGGTTTATAAAAACAACCACAACTTACAGCTCATGGGAGTATATTCTGCGACATTTGAAGGGGTGTTGTGACATATAAATGCTGAGTGGACATGAGTATAGGTGGAGTAGTCGAGTGTTGTGGCATTAAAATTGAATGCCAAGGCAAAAGCTTGCTTCTTACATTTAGGATGAATTTGAATGCCACGACATTGGCACTTAGCATTGAAATCTAATGCCACAAGAAAAAAGTTGTTGCCTCCCTTATTGTTTGATCGAGTGTCATGGCAATGAAATTGAATGTAGCGACAAAAACTTCTTAAACTCAATTCTCTGCTCCTTATTGCCTTTAATCCTTGCCTGGTGTGTTCTACCTTAAAGACCACACATTTATGCTATAACAATTATTAAAAGATGAGCACAAATAAAAATATAATGACATATGCATTTATCATTTGATGGAATGAATCAAACATTTTTTATTTTTACTGATTGTTTTCAGTTAATTACACTTAATGTGTACATCAGAAAATTATATATTCACATCCCAAACCACAAGTGATCTTAATTACATCTCCTTAATAGGAAAAAATCCTTGATTAATAGAAAAAGTGTAATGCATGTAGAGACCCAATAATAAAATACACTCTCTTATAGATAAATGTGTGTTGTCTTTAGGATCGCTGAGCATGTTGTGATGGCTTAATATTTAGGTGATCATCTCAAGCCAATGAGCAGATAGGATGACATAACTCTAGACTGGGTTGATAGACACTAAGTTAACCTAATGAATGAGAATTTTGATCCAATTAGTTTATCTCAGATAGAATTAAGACTAGGTGATTTATTTTGTTTAAACTGTAAGAAACCATAGAGTTGTTTAAACTGTAAGAAACCATAGAGTTGTTTAAACTGTAAGAAACCATAGAGATAGTAAGTATTTTGTGACCAAATTGGTATATCCAGGAAGGACTTAAGATTGGGTGATCTCTATTATATTTAAACCTGAAAGAGACCAAAAGAAAATAGGTAACATAGGTTTTATTCAACTTTCTCACATTGCCCATGAGAAGCTTAGTAAGAATGGGCTAAGTGGACTAGGTTTAGCTTAGCTCTCTCAATTACCCATGAGAAGCTTAGGAAGAATGAGACCAGAATGACTAGATTTAGCTCATTTGAAGTGTTTTGGCTAAGGTTTGACTTGGTAAATCATAACTCAGTGACTTGGTGAGTCACGACTCAATGATTCAATCCTATACTTAGGCTTTCGAGTGACTAGATGAATAGTGTTTGCTAAGGTTTGACTTGGTGAGTCATGACTCAGTGACTCGATGCTAGACTTAGGCTTGAGTGATTTGATGAATAGTATTTACAAAGATTTAACTCGGTGAGTCATGACTCAGTGACTCAGTCCTAGACTTAAGCTTTTAAATGAGTTGGCGAGTGGTGTTTTCCAATATCCAATGAAAAACTAAAAGCGGATGATCTCTACCGTTATCCCATAAGATATCATAGAGTCAGGTTATATGAATTAAGCCTAATAATATTTTGAGTTAATTAAGCCTAATCATGATTAGCATTAATAGCAGTGATTAATGCTAATAAAAGTTCTTAATTAATTTAAGATAATATCATCATTTTCCTAATTATGAGGCATTTCCAGAGCTACTCTACCATTTATAGGGTTTAATTAATGTTTAACAGGTTTTAGTGTCTAATTAAACATTATCTTATTATCTGTTAATCATGTAGGATCTACCATTATCACAACGTGAGTGGAACCCACATTTGTACTATGGTAGGGTCATGATAGAGTGTCTTATTAGAGGCCAAAGGCCACTGGCGTTTAGAGAGACACTGCCACTTAAAGAGTCTTCCAAGCTCCTTAAAAAAAATTCTATCTCCGCTAATGAGAGAGGGAGGGGGTATTTATAGGCTTGGAGCCTACCTTCACCTTTAAGGATAGTTTAGAAAATTAGGAAGAAGCTTGCCTTCACCATTTTGAGGAGATTGGGAAGAAGTCTACCTTCACCATTTTAGGAAGAGCCTGCCTTCACCATTTTGAGGAGATTGGGAAGGAGCCTAGTTTCACCATTTTGGGAAGATTGGGAAGGAGCCTTCCTTCACCATTTTGTGAAGAGCCTACCTTCACCATTTTTGAAAAGATTGGGAAGGAGCCTTCCTTCACCATTTTGTGAAGAGCCTACCTTCACCATTTTTGGAAAGATTGGGAAGGAGCCTGCCTTCCCCATTTTGGAAAGAGCCTACCTTCACCATTTTTGGGAAGAGACTGCCTTCATCCTTTTGGGCATTTTAGGATCTAAGCTTTGCTTAGACTTCAATATAATTTCCATGCATAGATTTTAGAAAAATACACTTATCACCCCAAACATAACATGGATTTCTATTCAACTAGATTTAATTAATTGCATGCATGTCTAAGTAGCTACTATGCAATTAAATTACATATTTATTTTTTTCATGTTTTGCACACCTCAAATAAATCCTAGGTAACGCATCTTTTGCATTCTCTTGTAATTTGGAATTAGCCCAGATAAGTCAACTTTATAGTGTGCCATATACAATTCTTCATTTTAGATTATGTCTTATAGTGGACCTTATGTTGCATGACTTTCCAAGGGATTTTTTATAGCAACATTTATTAAGTGGCCTTCGAAGTCCAATTGACATGGACACATGTCACACCGTTTAACTCTTTTTCTAGCCAAATGCATTCAACTCACCTATGGAGGGCTTATTCATTTTTCTAGCAATGTTTTCTCCTTGCCAATCATGTTGCCCAAAGCATCAACATCCATCTTGAGATTCACATGAAATGTGTTCAAATATTTTAAATAGCCTTGCCTTATCAGCATGTATCTTTCAACTATGCAAGTAGCCCGGGCCATCTCAATGCAAACCCAGCTACACAAGTTGGCCATTTTCAACTGCGCAAGTAGAGCACCTCATTTGCACAAATTGAAACCTTATTCCTCAACCACATAGGCAGAGAGGTTCCACCTATGGCCATGTTAACATAGCAAAACCTCTTCATTTGTATGGGAGAAAGATTTTTGATTGGTTAACATCTTGACTTGCAAGCAAAACTTTAACTGAGTGGCTTTGATTTGGTGGAAGACATTGTCGATTGAGTTGTTTCTGTCTATGTAGGCTAAGATGATACCCAACTGTGTGGTAAAAAGCTTGCTTTTGCTTTGCGCAGGTAATAACACAAATATCCAATGGATAAATCATGTTTAACTATGCAGGTAAAAAAAATGTCCTCAACTGTGTGGCTGAACATTGCATTCCAGCCCAAGTAAAAATGTCCCCAACTATGTGGCTTTAGAGAGCAGTTCTATTTGCGTGAATTGGAATGCAGTAGGCATCGACTGGTGAGCAAATACATTCCATTTGAATGGATAAAAATAATGTTCCTATCATGCAAAATTTTGACTATCCAACATGGTTTAAAAATCCCGATTGTATAGGTAGGGATGTTGGTATTTTCTAAGATGAGTAATTATGTAAGTAGCTCAAGTTTGGCTTGCATAATCAAACCGAAAGCATCTCCATTTGCAAGTACTCTTTAGTCTTGGCCACGCATCTTCCATTTTGGTTTCACCTCCTTGAACCCATGTTTGAAAACCTATCCAAACAGAGGCTATAAAACTATTTGGTGAGTCTTCCATTTGGATTTCCTTATCGTGGGTTTTATCTAACCTAACATATTCATATAATCATTAACTAAGACATGATTAGAACTTGAAAATGACTAGCTAAAACTAATGCTCAGAGTTAGACTAATGCAAATAACAACTAACTAAGGAGTAGACTAATGTAGTAACGACTAAACTAATGCAAACCAAATAAATAGAAGGTTTAGAAACTGGGGTAGCCTCCTAAGAAGCACTTAAGTTATAGTTGTTAGCCAGACTCTTCCTCTATTAGGGTCCATTGAGCTTGTTAATCAACTTGAGGTGATCTACAGCTCCTTCATAGTATGGCTTCAAGCATTGTCTATTAACTTTGAAGGTTCCTTTCTCAGCATGATAAAGCTCTACAGTGCCATAAGAGAACACTCTTGTCACTGTGAATGGGCATGACCATTTTGATCTGAGTTTTACAGGAAATAAGTGAAACCTGAAATTGTATAGGATGTACATATCATGCCAAGCTTTGGTCTGCTCTTTGTATATTTTGGCATTTTTGTATGCATCATTGCAGAACTCTTCCATTTCATTGAGTTGTAGAAGCCTTTTTTCCTTAGCAGCATCCACACTCATATTCATATGTTTCATTGCCCAATATGGTCAATGTTCCAATTCTAATGGGAGATGGCATGCTTTTTCATTGAATAACCTATAGGGTGGTATACCTATAAGTGTCTTGAATGCGGTCCAATATGCCCACAAAGCATCATCTAACTTCTTAGCACAATCTTTGTGAGACATTTGCATTGTTTTTTAAAGAATTCTCTTCAACTCTCTATTAGAGATCTCTACTTGCCCATTTGTTTGAGGATGATAAGCCATTACTCTTTTGTGCTTAATTTCATATTTTAAAAAAAGAGCTTCAAATCATCTATTGCAAAAGTGGCTTCCTTCAATGCTAACATTATCTCTTGAAGTTCCGAATCTTGTGAAGATGTACTTATGCAAAAAATTTAGCATTGCCTTTCCATCATTAATATGAGTAGCCACTGCCTCCATCCATTTTGAAACATAATCCATTGCAAGAAAAATGTACTTGTTGTATGAGTAAGGAAATAGACTCATGAAATTAATATCCCATACATAAAAGAGTTTAACTTTCAAAATATTCTTTAGAGGCATTTTGCTTCTTCTTAAGATGTTACCAGTTCTTTAACACATATCACATGCACAATAAAAGAATGATGGTCCATAAACAGTGTGGGCTAGTAGAAACCTGACTACGGAACTTTTTCAGCTATTCGATTTCCTCCAAAATGATTTTCACACTCAAATGCATGGTAGTGTCTAAGAATGTCTTCCATCTCTTCCTCTAGCATGCATCTTCTTATGATCTGATCATTACAGTACTTAAAGAAAATTGGGTCTTCATAGTTGTAATGCTTTGCATCAGATAAGAACTTTTTCTTTTGATGAGAAGATAATTTAGAAGGTATGATTTTTCCTGCAAGATAACTCACCAAGTCTGTATACCATGGAGTTGAAGTGATAGCTAATAGCTGCTCATTAGGAAATTGGTCATCAATTAGAGGTTTCTGCAATCTTTCATCTTATAATTCAAACCTAGAAAGATGATCTGCCATAAAATTTTTGGTGCCTTTCTTATCTCTGATCTCTAGGTCAAATTCTTACAGCAGAAGTACCCATCTAATGAGCCTTGGTTTTACCTCTTTCTTAGCCATAAGGTATTTAATTATAGTGATCAGTAAATACTATTATCTTATTGCAAATAAGATCTGAATTTGTCAAAGGCAAAGACTATTGCCAGTAACTCCTTTTTTGTTGTTGCATAATTAAGCTGGGCATCGTTGAGGGTTCTGTTAGCATAATAGATGGCATGTAATATTTTGTTCTTTTGCTATCCTAAAACTACTCCAACTGCATAATTACTAGCATCACACATCAACTCAAATGGTTTGTCCCACTCAGGTGCAACAACAATGGGTGCTGAAATGAGCTTTTCTTTGAGGATTTGGAATGCCTTCTCATAATCTTCCTTAAACTCAAAAGGAGTATCTTGTACTAGCATCTTAGATAATGGCTTTGAGATTTTAGAGAAGTTTTTGATAAATCTTTTGTAGAATCCTACATGCCCAAGAAGGCTTTGGGCCCATTTAACTAAAGTAGGGCATCTCACAATCTTCATTTCAATGGTCTCTATTTTGGCTCTATCAACTTCAATTCCTTTACATGAAATTTGATGTCCCAAAACAATACCTTCTTTCACCATGAAGTGATATTTTTTTCTATTCAGCATAAGGTTTATTTAGTCGCATCTTTGCAGGACCTGTTCCAAAATTTTCAAACAATGATCAAATGATTTACCAAACATAGAGAAATCATTAATGAAGACTTTAATGATTTTCTCTATCATGTCAGAAAATATTGCCATCATACATCTTTGGAAAGTCGTCGGTGCATTGCATAGACCAAAAGGCATTCTTCTAAAGGTAAATGTACTATATGGGCATGTGGATGTGGTCTTCTCTTGGTCTTCTAGGGCAATGACAATTTGATTTTATCTTGAATAGCCATCTAAAAAGTAGTAGTAATCAAAACCTGCTAGATGATCCAACATTTGATCAATGGACAATAACGAGAAGTGATCTTTTCTTATGGCTGCATTCAACTTCCTATAATCAATGCAAATCCTCCACCCTGTAACAGTTCTTAATAGAATTAATTCATTATCATTCTTTATTACTATCATTTCATCTTTTTTTTGGGACCACTTGCACAGGCTAACCCATGAACTGTCAAAGATAGGATAAATCACACTAGCATTTAGCCATTTTAGTATTTCCTTACAAACCACATCTTTCATAGTTGGATTTAGCCTTCTTTAAGATTCAACAAATGGCCTGCAATTCTCTTCCATGAAAATTTTGTGCATGCATAAGATTGGGTTGATTCCTTTCAGATCAGAGATGGACCATCCAATAGCTGACTTATACTTTTTGAAATTCTCAGCAACTTATCCTCTTCTTCTATAAATAGGCTTAAAGACACTATAACTAGCAACTATAAAGATTCTCCCAGGAATGCATAACGCAGATGATTTGGTTCAAAATCAAACTGAAAGAGCAAACTGAGGAAGGCCTTGTCCTAGACTTTCAAAATATTTTAAATTTTGGGACCAAAAGAGTTCAGCCAATGAACAATTTTTGTAATTTCTTCTTCTTCAAGAGTAAAAGGATTGAGATGGTTCAAGCTAGTTTCCATTGAATCTTCTCAATTGCCAATATGTTGTAATATTAAAGTATCCATTGAGTCTATCTGAAGGCAGCTGTCACTTACTACAAGATACTTAATTGCATTGAATATCTTGAATTTCACTTAATTATCCTGAACTCGAAGCTTTAATTTACCCTTTAGGACATCAATCAATGCTCTCCCAGTAGCCAAGAATGGTCTCCCTAATATAATAGGGACATCTCTAACTTCTTCCATGTCAAGCACCATGAAGTCTATAGGATATATAAACTTGTTAGTCTTGACAAGTACATCTTTAATAATGCCTCTTGGGTGTTTCATGGATCTATCTGCTAAATATAGAGAGATTATGGTGGGTCTTACTTCATCTAAATCCAATCTTCTATAAATAAATAAAGGCATTCGATTAATGTTGGCTCCTAGATCACATAACTCTGTTTTAAATACAGAATTTCTAATAACATATGGAATAGTGAAGCTTCCTGGATCTTTGAGCTTTGGAGGTAGCTTTCGACACTGCATTTTTCAGTAAGAGCAAATATCTTATATTCTTCTATTTTCCTTTTATTCGAAAGAATGTCCTTCGTAAACTTCACATAATTGGGCAATTGTGTAAGAGCATCAGCAAATGGAATATTAATGCGAAACTTCTTAAAAGGAAGCCTTAATGACCATAGATTGAACTTATCTAATTTTTACCATGCGATGGTTAGATGTTCATGAACTAGCTGCTTCCTAAAACTTTGCAACTTGTTTATCCATTTTACTCTTCTTTAGCTGTTGAGGAAATGGTATGGAAATAGTGGGATCTTGAGGAGGCAATAGTTGTGGTTTAGGCAGTACTTCCACTTGCTCTTGGCTTTGTGTCTTGTTCTTTTCATTATTCATTGGAAGCTCCAGTTCTTTCCCACTTTGCAAGGTAATTACTTGGTAATGGATAATCTCTTAGTGGCATATATGGAAGATTCATAGGATTCTCGTTCACTTCTCTCGGATCAACCATAACGTTATGCAGTTTATTGATAGCTTCTTTTTTCTTTCTTCTAATTCTTTGAAGTGTGCGTTCTACCTTAGAATAAAAAAGAATCAAACTACTATTTTCAGATCTTCACATATACTTATGAAGAATCATGAAAAAGAAACAAGAATTTCAATGGGTAACAAAAGAAAAGAAAAAATTAAAGTAAAACTATAGTTATTTATTTTGATATTGACAAAAATTATAATCCCTAGCAACGATGCCAAAAACTTGTTGCAGATTTTTTGACGCAAGTGGTCATGTCGTTAACAAGTAATAAAGCAGAAGTAAGAGACTATTCCCATGAGCACTATGTACACCCAGTACCAAATACTCTAACTCTAAATTCTATTTGAAAGAACTAAATCTAATGAAAGGATGGAAAAGAAAATGAAATTGTAAACAAATGAATTTTAACAAAGGAGCAAAGGTTGACCAAATAGGAATTCAATGATTAAGACGTTTAGGGGTTTTCAACTTCATCAGATTATTCTTTTTTAGCTTTAATCTAATTTAATCAATTAATGCTTGTTCCTATGTTGATAAAAAAATTTTCTTTGGTAATTGTTATTCTTTCTCAAGTCATAACAACTTATCCCAATTAGCAAATTTCCTACATCTTTGTGAAAATTCTAAACTAGCCAAAATGTATTAAGATTAAGAAATTCACAATGTTACACAAGCCTCATGGATCTCTATCATCATGACAATCTTATGATGTTTAATCAAGGTCTAATTTAAGTATCGCTTCTCAGCCTTCAATGGAATCACAAATCATATTAAAAGGGTTGACATACTTTTACATATATTAAAATAAGATCAAACACTCAACATAGATATGAATAATTAAAGAATTAAATTAAAAGGATAAAACCAAACATTCATAATCTGGTTACATCTTACCCTTGGAATAATGTATTTAATTCATAATGTAATCAAGAGAAACACTAAACATTGTCGTAAACATAATTCCAAAAGAGAACAACTGGAAAAACTAGAAAAGAATCATAGAATAACTCTTCTAAGAAGCATTCTCTGCTTTCTCCCTTCTTTGCCCTAGCTTCCTTGCCAAAAAAAAATCCTCCCTTCACATGCTTAAGTCTTATTTATATCCCTCTTAATTAGGTTTAAACAGGCTTTATGTAGGGTAAATAGATTTTTCATAGTGTATGAAAAATTCTAAAAATAAAACATTGCTGCACTTCCAAATTCTGTGAGATTGAAATCAATGTTGCAGCATAAAATTGTTGTCCATTGGCATGTTGAAACCTTTGATTTGAATGTTGCAACATTCAAATCTAATGTTGCAGCATTGACCTGCTATACGTTTCTTCTTCCTCTCCTTTAACTTCATTTCTATTCATCCTTCCTCTTTATTAATTCTCCATGTTTTCACCAAAATCCTTCATTCACATCCCTATAAATAAACACAAACACAAACATCACACATCAACTAGACATTACTCAAGAACAAGCCAAAAATTAGTTCATAAAGACATGATATATCATGCACTCAAACTATCTTCGTTCTTCAAGACACATCATTACTCGCATCAAAGGAGCTCAAAGTACAAGTTCTTCATTAAGTATTGTATTCTGTCCATTTCAGCCTACTAAGAGGCAAGTTTCTTGCATAAAATTTTTTATTGTTTTTACTTTTTGAAGTTATGGTTTTGCAAGTTAGAATACATGTAATGAGATTTTTATGTTAGAGTTCGCTAGTTAGCTTGGAGAAACCAACTATATTTGGAAGATTATTCTCCAGTGAAACTTAAGATTGAGGATTGTGTTAAAGAGTGGAGTAGGAACTCATTTTAGGGTGAACCACTATACATCATATATCTTTGCAGTGTATTTTTGTGCATCTTTCTTTAACACTTTCTTTTACTGTTTATCTTTTGGCTATAAATTTTTGAAGCTCAATTCACCTCCCCCCTCTTGAGCTATCACATCTTTGGGGATCAATAATTTTCTCTAGAGTGGACTCTATATTTATAGGCTTTGGAGAAGTTTATAATTATTTGAAATGAGACCATTGAAAGCTTGCCATTGAAAGTAGATTTTTGGAAATTGAAAGAAAATTCTCATTAGGATGACTAACCTCTTTTCTTTCCTTTGTAGATTCCTCTATTGACATAGAAGAGCCCGAAGACATCTGCAGTTTCTTCTCTTGTTTCCTCTATTGAAAATAACTATTACTAAAGAATCTGACAGACCTCCATTGTCATCCATATTTCCTCTGTGGTTTCCTTTGTGACTGATTACAAAGATGAGACTCATCATTTACAATTCCTTTGTGGATTCCTCTATTGTCTCTAACAAGATCACCTACTTCTAATGCCTAGTTTGTAGACCCCTGTGGTCTTAAAAATTTCCTTTGTAACATCCACTATGAATGATTTGATCATTGACGAGTGTTGTAGAACCTTTAAGAGAACTTTATCAGGGGAAAATCTTTCCTCTATGGCTTCCTCTATCATGCAAATTATTGTAAAAGTTTAACTTTCTCATTTTTCCTTCATTTATAAAATGTTTTTGAATGTACTTGGATTATTTTTATACTTTTTCTTGATGGAACTTATCCTTTAAGCAGGAGTGAATCTTGTTTATTTTGATACAATTGTAAATTTCATTTAATATCTATAACACTTGAAAGTATTATCATTAGTACCCTCTTTTCTCATTCATATATTTATTCATCATGAAAATCAAATTATCTTAAGATTGAGAGTCCATGTTTTGGACTCAACATATCCCACATGGGCCAGTAAAATGACTAGAAGCCTAAAGCCATCTAAGATGCGAACAATATATGACAATTGCAAGTCAAGAGACCAATGCCAGAGATGGTATGCACAAGCAGTACGATAGGACACGATCAAGTGTCAATTGTTGACTTAGCATAAGATTGAGACTCTTAATCCACCTGTTACATGAATATCTGTTATGTATAGTATTTACTATAGTTATGCCTATGCTATAAATAAGTCATCCATGTAAGGGGAAAGAGAGAGATCTTACCTAGGACCAACAACCAATGATCACACTAGAGATTCACACTAGAGATTCTGCTTCTTGCTGGGTTTGATTGTCCTAGCCTTCCCTGTCTCCTACTTAGCTCTCTACTTTCTTGTATTACCTAATACAATTTTTAACTTAAGCATCAAAGTGAGCATCTTAGGAAACAACCTAGATGCTTTCCTTATTTTAGAAGGTCTAGAGATCTTAAGGTAAGGAGGTGCTTTCTAGTTAAGTTGTTGGTTCATGTTGTACATTGCGAGTCCCCTTAAAATCTCACTACTATTAACAGTAGTCATCAATTCCTGATCGATTGTATAAACTCAAGTCAAATCTACATTTTAGTTGCAGATTCAGAAGGGGGGCTACTATTGGAAGTATATTGCAGCAAATTTCAGCCTTTAGGTACTGAAACATGTATGTGAACTAGATCTAGAGGGTAGTCTGAGTAGCCATGGGATAAGAAGTATTACAATAAAGGTAGCCCCATAGATTGAAATTCTCATTCTTTTCCTTCTACTTCTGATTTAGTGGTGCTTTGTGCATAACTTGTTAGCAGGCTCGGCCCAATGTCGGGACCATATTCGACCTCTCCCAGACTACTCGCTCGTCGTTAGGCTCCACTTTTGCTAGGCCTAGGGCATAAACAGCCCAAAGTCTCAACTAGGTTTCATATCCACCAATCGGATGCCCTTGTGTAGGCTTACCCCAGTGAGTGACTGGCCCTATCGGCCTAGCACCACCGTTGGTTGCCACCTGGCGTGGTGGTGCCCCTAGTTGCGACTAAGTTAGAATTATTATTATTATTATTATTATTATTATTATTATTTTACTTTTCTTACCACAACCCCTTATCACTCTTACATTCTTTCAAAAAAGCCTAACTTTCTTAAAAAAATATTTTCACTTTTCCTTTTTAGTTCACACTCTATTTAAATCATTAACAATAGATACAATTTTGTAAAAAAAAAAAAAAGAAGAAGAAGGCATAGTAGACAAAGATGAATTATCAATCAATTGGTAAATACACATCGGTCAACTAATGCATTTCTAAAGAGTACGGAGGCTGTAGACCTGCAAAGCAGTCAATTGGAGAGGACACAATAGTCCATTGATACTACTCAAGATAGGGCAGGTCGCACTGATACCAGAATTAGTTGAGTGAAGATTTTCAAATAGTTGACTGTAGCATTATGGATCAATCAACCAATGCTTCATCGAGATGCATGTGCATGAATTTGTTCACTGGAAATTTGAATTTAAGGCCTTACTTGTAATATAAACACCTTAATGAACACAGGAATTCAACTGCCTTTCCAGCCGCGTATCTCTTTACTCCCTTTCCAACCATAGCCACAAGTCCGTGGATTTCAACCCAATTCCATGAAATTCAATGTGTAGATTAATGAACTGTAAATCAGATCATGCAATGGGCTAAGCGATTTTCATCTCCAAACCCCAATCTTTATGTTTGTCGAAGGAGATTTCTCTAGAGTTTAGTTTGACATAAGAATTTCTGCAAGGATTCAGTGACTCAACTTTAGATCTATCCCTGGAGTTGAGATCTGATCATTCTCGGTCAAGCAAGCTGGTTCACTCTTTTCGGTGGTTTTTCCTTTCCTATCGAAGGATTTTGCATATAAATCATTTTCTCTGCTTAATTATAATGTGTAATGACCTTGATGTTTCTGACTGTAACCTCTAATAGAAAGGTCTGTGTCTTTGGTACCTTTTGGTACATTATTTAGAAGTTCTTTACCATTTTGGTGAAGCATCTCCTAATGATATGGTTCAAGAACTATTTGTTTTTATCATTCGTTTATGCATTCAATGTTGATCTGAATAGATATATTAATGGAGTTCTTATATCTATCAACGAGGCATAATAATCACTTTTCTTGTGCTTCCACCTTGTCAAAGGCTCTTTAATTATTCTCAGATTCTACTCTATCCGTGAACTTTGTCTATCATTGTAATCAAGTATTCTTCAATCAATCTCTTAGTTGCTCCAAATAAGATTTTCCTTTTCTCCCAAGTCTATCCTTCTCCAAGACTTACTGCTGCTTTTAGATGCTTTTGCAGCAGCCATCCACTTCAAAAGGTGGTTACTAGATCAACGGCAAAGGATCAGCTACACGGTTGCATAGAGCACAAAACGAGTGTATGGACACGTAATCATTCTCTTTCAAATAAATAAAAAGAAGTACAGTAGTCTCTTTGAAGGAATGAAAGAGAGCGGAACGACGGGCAGAGTGAAGTGGATGATAAATGTAAGGTTACAAGTGAGTGGGAGGGAAAGAGAGGGAGTAGTAGAGGCTACATTCGTAGAGTTCAAGAAAAGGAGAGCCTCGTCTTTATTCGAAAATTGACTGACCCTTTGAGACTTGAGACCCTGCCCCATTTCCGCTCTCCATCATCCTTTGGACCCTACTCTCTCTCTCTCTCTCTCTCTCTCTCTCTCTCTCTCTCTCTCTCTCTCGCTGGTTATAACTTCTTCACTTCTTTATCTCCCTTTCGTTGTCCCTCTTGCACCATCACTCTCCCCTTCTCCTTGCATTATGAGCATGTTTCTCGTTTAACTAAACCCTCTCCCGCCTTTCTCTCTTTCTTCATCTTATTTTTCCTTCTGCTCTCCGATTCCAACAGTCTCATTCTCTTTGGAGGATTAGATACCAACAATGGTGGCTAAAAAACAGAGAGTTGTGATTATAGGGGCTGGAATGGCAGGCCTGGCAGCTGTTAACAAGCTTTATGCTACTCCTGGCTTTGCTGACCTCTTTGAACTCTCCATCCTCGAGGGCGGCGACCGCATCGGCGGCAGGATCCGCACAACTCAATTCTGCGGCGACCGCATTGAGATGGGTGCGACCTGGATACACGGCATCGGCGGCAGTCCAATTCACAAAATCGCTTCCGAGATTGGGTCTCTGCACTCCGACCAGCCGTGGGAGCGCATGGACGGAGTCCCTGAAGACTCAATCACCTTCGCCGAGGGCGGCTTCCAGGTAGACCCCACCATTGAGGAACCCATTTCGACACTCTACCGGAATCTCATGGACTTCGCCAAGGGGAAGATTGCTGATGACGGAGCAGAGAGCAGAGAACTCTACAGAATTGCAGCCAAAGCAGCTAAGCTCAGCTGCAGCAATGGCTTCCGAAAGCTGAGCATCGGGTCTTTCCTCCGCCGTGGCCTGGATGATTACTGGCTCTCGAAGGGTGACCGTAAACCAATCCAAGATTACGGTAACTGGAGCCGTAAATCGCTCGAGGAGGCTGTCTTTGCCATGCATGAGAACACCGAGAGGACTTACACTTCTGCCGGTGACCTTCTGCGGCTGGATTTCGAAGCTGAGAAAGAGTACCGAGAATTTCCAGACGAAGAGATCACAATCGCCAAAGGCTACTCGAGTATCATCCAGTCACTGGCGTCTGTCCTGCCGACTGGTCTGATCCAGTTGGGCAGGAAAGTGAAGAACATCGAATGGCATCCTGAGGGCTTTCGACCCTCGGATTCGGACGAAGAGAGCAGCAGGCCTGTGAAGCTACATTTCGATGATGGTTCGGTCATGGCAGCTGATCATGTGATTGTTACAGTTTCGCTGGGAGTGCTCAAGGCCGGAATCCGTAAAGAGGAGCAGGGCCTGTTCAATCCTCGGCTTCCGCCATTCAAAACTGACGCAATTACGAGGCTCGGCTTCGGTGTCGTTAACAAGCTCTTTCTTGAGCTGGATAATGAAGGCAAGGATGTGAAGGAATTCCCATTCTTTCAGATGGCATTCGACCAGAACCCGTGGGTTAAACAGGGGAAGATCCCATGGTGGATGAGGAAGACGGTCTCCGTTTGGCCAATTTACAAGAATTCGAGTGTTCTCCTTTCGTGGTTCGCAGGCCATGAAGCGCTAGAGCTCGAATCGTTGAAAGATAACGAAATTATCAAAGGGGTTTCGACGACGCTCTGCAACTTGCTCCCAGGGTCGAGTCCAATTAAACCCCAAGAGGGTGGCCTAAATTCGCATTACTGCAACGGAAACTCGAATGGGGTGTCAAAATTCGACCAATTCTATGGAAAATTCAGGAAGGTGTTGAAAAGCGGTTGGGGAAATGACCCCTTGTTCTTGGGTTCTTATAGTTTTGTAGCAGTGGGATCGAGCGGCGAAGACCTGGATTCGATGGCTGAGCCCTTGCCTACAAGCCTCAACAACGGCGCGCCTCCTCTTCAACTTCTATTTGCAGGCGAAGCAACGCATAGAACTCACTATTCTACCACTCATGGAGCTTATTTTAGTGGGATTAGGGAAGCCAACAGACTTCTCCAACACTATTGCTTTGAGCGTCCCTAGCTGCATGTGAAAGAAGAAGCTCTCCAAACGCGTTTTTCTTCTTCCTCCTCCTCAATTCGCCCCACCCAACTCAACTCTCTCCGATGTACCCGCCAATTTTCTCTCCTATGAACGTCTGGAGAGAGAGAAGTTTTGAGATGTGGTCTTGAAAGAAGCTTCTTTCCTTTTCCTTTTCTTTTGTTTTTATTTAATTTTCTAATGTTTCTCTCTCTTTCTTTGTTTTTTTTTTTTTTTCTGTAATTGGGTGCCTTTAGATCTTCAAAGCAACTGTTTGGGATTATGGTGTGCTTGATTGTATATGAAAGGAACACAGAAAAGAAAAAAGAGAAAGCTTTGGATGATCTCACAAAGGTTCCTTTTCTACTCCATCTTCCATACCTTGAGTTGTGTTAAATGAGACGTTGGTTCTTGGTAGTTTTCGTTTTCATTGGTGGACAGGATCCGATGAACGCGGCTATTTCCAGCCTGGTGTCTCTTTACTCCCTTTCCAACTATAGCCTCAAGCATCCTTCACCAACCATACTCTCTTCCTTGCTGTTCGATTTTCAGACTATTTCTTTCTTCTCACTGTTTCATAAGATAAATGTGATTTAGCAACCTAGATCGCAAAGGTCAATTAAAAAATTTCTCTAAATCCAACCACCTTTATCACTGACTAATTCAACTTTTAATTGAATGATTCTGCTCTAATCCAACTACTGTTTTCAAAACGCTAACGCATAAGATCGAAAACATCAAATTTGAATTTAGTAATTTACCAAAACTGCCAAGCTAGCAGAAAAATAGAGATAATTTGGCCCAAGCAAAATTTCGCGAGGCTTTGTTATTAACTGGGGGGGTCCTCAGGCCGGACAAATATGTCTCTCATCCGGACACTGTTCCTTGAATTTATGATTGTCTTCAATGCCTCAACCTCTTCATCCAAATGCCCGTTCCATTAAGCCATCCTGACCATGGGAATCACATGACTCTTGTGCTGCCACTGTTTCATGAATATCTGAGATGGAGTACCCACTATTTAGACACAACCTTTTTGATGGATGCACCATCTTTTTTTGGCTTTAACACCAAAATTATTCTATCCACCATTAAAGTTACAAAAACAGGATTGATCATCAAAAAAGATGGGTGAGACATCAGCTTCCTTCCTGATAAGCCTCTTAACCGCAGGTACTCATGTCACTATCAAGGTGGCGTCAGACATGGTATCAGTATATAGTTGGAGCAGATGGCCCATGTTCAATGATCCAAACCATTGGAATCATGGGCCATCGATGTGGACAAGACATGCCTCAAAAGTTCATTTGGCTTTTTCAGTTGGGTGTGGAGTTCTTCTTGCAAGGTTTTTAATTAGCAGTCTATTGCCAGAGACAGATTGAAGGGACACAGCTAATCTAAAGCAGACTGCAGTAAATCATCGGCTGGGATGGCTGAACCAAGGGCACTTCATTATCGTGAACATTCTTTTGTGCTTATCTATAAAGGCCTAAAAGGATTCAAGTGCCCATCCACATCCGATCCATCACAACCTAAGACTCACATGGCTGCCATGTTGTATATGCTTCAAAATTACGGCTTTTCTTTCCTTCTTTCTTACCTTTTTTTATAATTTTTTTATTTTTTCCATATCTTTGTTTCCTTTTGCCATGATTAGTCAAATCACGGGAGCTGTTCATGGGTACTGTTATTGTTATTATGCCAGAACCCAAAACACTGGCGTGGCCCACCTCTCTCTCTCTTTTGCCTTCTGGGGGGTTTTAATCACCCTATGATGATTGTGCATATCAGAGGCCAATCTGGCACAATGTCCTTTTCTGATTCACCTCTTGATCAAAACAAACCAAGGAGAATCTTCAATTCCCAAGCAATGCTCGCTGCTGGTATACTCATCCTCCTCCCCCAAAGAATTCTAGATGGGAGCCCTTGGGTGAGCAATCCAGATTGTTGGTTACGCAATCCACAGCTCGGATAAATCACCACACAAAATTCTACAGGATGGGATGTTCATGGCTTCCCAATGGTGGCCAGAGAACGGATGGTTGAGAAAAAGTACAGAAAAGGTACATATTCAGAGCAGGAAGTGACAAAAATTGGATTTCTAGGATCTTCTGATCTTGGAGGTTTGCGAGAGATGGGCTACATATTGAGGAGCCCATGAGATTAACAGTCTGGATGAGTCAATGTTTCGCCTACATATACATGACGGAATGAAAAAATCGTTGTTTCCAAAAAATCCCCTTATTTTGCTTTGGTCGTGATCGCATCTTATATTTTAGGAAACGCCACATAAGAAGCAGACACCAGCTATGAAAGAAATTTTAAGAATCGAGCATTGAGATATGGACGACCAAACCATGAAATTCTCCCCAAGGCAATGTCAGCCTTTGAATTGGCGTGCAAGAGATATATGGATGTTTGAGAAGAAAGAGCTCCTACATCATTCACTGAATCTTTCTCCAAGCACAGTGAGAACCAACAGACCAGTTGTTGTCCACTGCGTAGATTACGAAAGTGGACAAGTGTGCAAAACTTTGGCGCCATGCATTACATTCTTTTACCCATGAAGTCCACAATTTGCTGCACCATTATTCATTTTTGGATTCCTATTACATCAATGCTGAGCACTTGAAAATGCAGACAGACAGACAGAGAGACAGACAGAGAACATCAAAGGGGGTGAAGGAAACAAACAATGGGCTATAAACCATATGTATTAGTCCCCTGGAACTGAATACAAAGGTAAATATTTAGTTGGTAGATCCCAATCAGAACCAACATTTCTGCTGCACCCTGCATAAGCTAGGCGACAAAGCCATTTTGGTGGTCGCCGTACTCGGCGGTTGAGACAAAGACTGACAAATGGAGGAGAGGGAGGAAGGAGAGCGAGAGAGAGAGAGCAGGGAACCCAAAAGCATCAGCGGAGGGGGTGATGTAGATGCAACCTTGTCGGAATTTGGACTGTGGGCTCTCTCTCACGTACATCGCCTTTTCGTAGTCATAGATAGATATCAGGTGTCTAATCCTAATTCAACACCCGCTGAATTAGTTACTAACCGGTGTACTTAATCTACGCTTTGAAGATCGAGGTATCTTTCTGCATTCCAGTTAGGACCAGGCAACTTTTTGTTTTGTACGGTCCAATAATGACGAGTTCTAGTTACAGGGAACTCATCCTATGGTATTTTTATCATTCTGGTTTCCACGAGAATGGTTCATTTACAGCTTGTGATTGCTCGTGATAATATATAGGTTAAATTCAATCCATTTAGTTTATGACCATTTGCTTAGTTAAAATTCAAAATGTCATTTCAAGGAAAAATTTAAACAGACCACATATTTAGTCAACAAAAATAATTTGTATTTAAACAAGTTATGCTAAGTCTGATGAATGGATTGGATTCAACCTATATATATTGTTGTAGACCTTAAATGGATCACTTGCATGGAGTCATTTACTCGGTGGACTTGTACCGCTGAATTAAATTGCTCAAACGGGGATTCAAGGGGAAACATGGGTGGACCTATAGAGAGCTGATGGTGACCAATCCCTCAAATTGTGAAAGTTAACTTACTCTTCTTTAAATTTTGACAAATTATGTTAAAATAGTAACTGATTTTAAAGCCTTCAAACAATAATTTGAAAGATAAATATGAAATTTATAGAATTTATTTACTATATATATTTAAAAATATTTTGTAATATGGTGTAACATGTAATGAATTTAATATTTAGTACTTCAAACTATAGTCTAAGATGTAAAATTTCATGATAAGGATTGTTAATATCATATTTGTAAAATTTATTTACTATATATATTTAAAAATATTTTGTAATAAGGTGTAACATGTAATGAGTTTAATATTTAATATTTCAAATTATAGTCTAAGATGTAAAATGTAATGATAAAGATTGTTAATATAACATGTAATAGGCTTTAATAGACTTTAATATAACTTTTATTAAAGTTTGTTAAAGCCATTAAAGTTTGTTAAAACTCATTAAAGTTCTTGAATTTTTCAACGACTTTAATAAAATTTAAGATTAAAGTCTATTAAAAATACTAAAGTTTATTAATTTTTACTTAGACTTTAATGGAATTATAACTTTTATAAGTCCATTAAAATCTATTAAAGCCCTATTAAAGAAAAAGTTTGTGGTTAAAGTTAAAAAATAGTCTAAATAAACTCGCTAACGCTTATTTAAAAAATTTCCAAGAATCACCTCATATTCTATTTTATTCTCACTAGAACATGTTAGAGTGGATCTTGACTCTTTGAACTTTGGGATTGTTGAAGGGGCAAATCTCTCACTCCCTCATATGATGCTGTGTGTGTGTGTGTATATCACACATTAACAATCCTATATATTTTTTTCAATCTTTATCCACTTCATACGTAAGATCATTTCTTATATGACTGATATCATTTACTTTCTATATTTTCCTTCGTCTCTTTCTATTTCCAAATTCCAACGAATAAAATAGGCTCTTCATAAATTATAAAATAAGGATGTCAATCATCTGTTCAGGAAAGAGGGAAAGTAAGGGTAGAGATGTGACTTTTTCTTTTTATTTCCTGTGCTAATGAGGCCTGTGGATTGATGTGTGAAGCATTTGCACTTCACAAATCATATATAATCTTTCAATTGTTTAAAACCTCCTCTCTTCCCATCATTTTGCTTTGTTGTAATCCATGGTAAACTACAATAATTACTTTTACCCCCATTTTTAAAGATGAATATCAGAGATAATGGAAGCATGGTGATGACATACACACCCTGACCACCCCCCCAACCCCCCACACCCCCCCCCCCCCCCCCACCTCCCCAAACCAACAATTATTGCATTTTTTTTTACTACAAAATCAATGAGTTTAGGAGGAAAACCATGGGAAACGGCCTTTGATAAGAAGTGAGACTTCGATGATAAGAAATCCGAATCGCATATTTTTTGTAGGTATCCCTTTGTTGTCATGTAACTTTTATATTTGCTTGTACAGTATTGAACCTTGGAAACTTTTATTTGCCTTCTACCAATGATTTTAAAAGATCATTGCTGCGTCCCTCTGCACTACATCTTTCCCCTGGTGTGACAGCCATGATAATCCAAAATTCCATCTATTCAGCTTTTTCGTGTGGGCCTTTTTGTATAAAAACAACCTGAGATCATGTGTGCATTGCTTGCTTTCGCTAACTTTTTCATTGGCTGTAAAAGGGGTGCTTTGAGGCTAAGTGGGGTTTTGAGCACTGGAATAATATCTCAGCTACAGCAAGTGGCAGACATGATAACACATGGATTACATCTTTTGATTTACTCAAAAGGATTTGTTAACTGATGAATATGCTATTCAATGGTTTTTCTTTATGCAAGATAACATGTCGATGCTCTCCATCTTCAACGCATCTGTACCATTGCCTTCTTTTTAGATACGCCAGCAGTATTAGAAACGTGGTTAGTCCGACTAAATCGCATCTTACCACAATAGAAAATTTTAAATTACTAGCACATAGGTTTTCTTCTATCCATCTCAGTTTAAAGCTGCATCACTAAGAATATTGGGTTAATCACATAACTGAAAATCTTAAAAGGATATCTCAAGAAACAATCCTAGATGAATATTTTAAGATCTGAGCCATTACCAAACTAAGTAAAAGCTCTATGTTTAAAATCAGCAAGAATTTCATCTAATTGAATTTAAGTATATCTCAGTAAACGTGTGATCTTGTCAAAAAATACAACCTCATTTTATAATCGAAAGAATGATAGATAAGCAACCACAGCATGCTCAGCTTCCGATGCATGCATGGCTTTGTAAGCAATCCTCAATCAAACATCAAAAATGATAGTGCAATATGTATTATATATATATGGTTAGAATAGTAGTTTTAGCCATTATTTTCTTTTTGTTCTTTCTGTTTGAACTTTGAAGTTAGGTCATATATACGATTCTAACCACTAACCAACTCGATTATTGAGGTGGGAGGTAAGATAGCTAGAATCTCACATCAATCTGCTTATTTTTTGATTTGATAAAGATTGTCTTCAGAATGATCAGTTATTGCTGGTACATGTTTTCTCCTAATTAGACACCTGGCGCCAATCGCCCCAAGAACATTATTAGGATATGTCTTGCTAATAAAAGTCATGAGCCCCGAAAAATTCCAAATATGTCTTGCTAAAAACTGTCATGCCTCCAGAGGATTCCAAACTGGAACAATCTTGCCGCCATGCAATGGACAATTATTTTATTATCTTCCTTACCATTTATTTCGTGGGCCAAGGCATGCATGGCCCAAGTTACGACCGTAGAATCCAACCTTGAGATATGGCACTGTTGAGGTGGTTCTGGTGTTGAATCCAATGGCACAAACTTTTTATAATTAAGTTGGGTGCCCAAGTCCCACATGTTACATACGTAGGTATAAGATTTTCTTAGGAGAAACTAAATTTAAATAGAACTAAAAGTATCTTAATGGAAACCTTAATTGAATATATGGAGAGAGAAATTATTCACTGCAATTGATTGTGACTTTTGGATAAAAAAATATGTTTTAAATACATTGTATAGGCTCTCACTCAAATCACTCTCCGAAAATCATGCATAAAGATCCTTTAAGACACAGATAATGTCAGAAGACGTCAGGGTGGTCTTGACATAAATATTCAAATACTTAAGTTAATAATAAAATCTTGAGAGAGGTATATAAATAATTGAGAGAGTTTACATTTAGGGGGTATTCATACCTATATTTTTATAGTTGAGCTTGGGTTATGACACAAGGGATACGGTGTTGTACGCCAGGACAGTGAGGTTTCCTCGTTAAAGAGGTATTCGTAAGGATTATGCATCCTTCAGTCCTATTTGGAGTCTTTCTTGGAGCGGTCTTGATTCCAGGAAAAACTATGTGGAGTAGTGTTAGGGTTATGATAGGTCTCTTAGTGGAGTTGGAGTCTGATGTGACTAATTTGCTAGCTGTAGGACTTATCTTGTATTAAGTTCTCTAACACTAGTCCCCTCCTCAAGGAGACGTAGTAGAATCTATCTTTTTGATTTGCTTTCTCTTATGCGCCAATCTTTATGAAGTTTAACTTTCTGTGTCATAATTATTTTTTGTATTTATTTATGTGCTTTCAGGGTTGTCATTCTCCTATCCCCAAATTTATAGTGTTTTGAAGTGGCTATCATCATCCATTGTAGCTACGGTTGATTGTATGCTAGCAGCAAAATTGAGCCTTTTAGTTCCAGTAAAGGAGTTGTTATTTTGTCTTTGCCTATTTCTCATCCATCCTCCCCTGTTGTTGCCCTACTTGGCGGTAATGTCTCTATGACTTCCTTGCTGGATCAATCTGACTTGGCATGAATACACATCAATAAGCTATCATATCTAATGGATTGATTATGAGTAATGGAGCAGATTAGAAGCTAAGTTGGCAATCAAATTGGTGCGAGTTGTGGTCGATAGATGGCATAGCTTGCACCAATTGAAGTTTCAAGTTTGAGATTTAATAGTAGCTCAAAGGAACTATTCTCATGCTTAAGGAGACATAGGCCAAGTTTTCAAGAAAGTAGGAGTGCTCCACTTCAATGTCAGATGTGGAAAAATCATGGGATTAAGCTATTACAAAAAATATTGGTCTCAGGGTCACTTAAAGAGGAGCGAAAACATTTTGAGTTGAAAGAGATTGCTTCCATTTTGAAAGTGCATGAGGAACCACTTGTTGTTGACTAAGATGCTAAGGAGGCTAGACGAAAGATTAACAAGTCTACTTGAGAATTTACAATGATTGCTTAGGAAACTATTGAAGTTGATCGAGATATTGCAGTTGCTGCTCAAGAGATTGTAAAGTCAAAATGCGATACTACAGTGGAGGTCACTAACCTAAAACAATAGCATTGGCAAGTCTTGAAGTGGAAGCAACAACCCAAAAAGAAGTCCATAGCAAGATCACCTTATTGCAGGCAGGGCATATTTTCGCATTACATCAAGCTCATCAGGAGTGGTTGGAGCAGTTGGTAGCTAAGCTTGATGTATGCTCCAACTTGTATTAAACTCAATTTACCATATTTTAATAATTAATAAAACCACATTTATGTTTACTATGTTTGGAATGTACTAGTGAATTCAAAAGTATACAAAATTTTCAAGTACAAGCACCAGTCCCATTCCAATCGCTTAAAATATTCCCTTGCGATCGCAGTTATTACAAGCCACCTATAGTATTCACCGATAGGGTTTTCAAAAGGCAAAACCTCACTAGAACACAAAAGCCTGATTGCAGCTGCTTACCAAAATTGCTTGTAGGTGTTATAGCCAAATAGGCTAGTTACATAGCAATCACCTAACAGACTCCAATGAGTCAAGGTATGGAGCATAAGAGCAGAACTGAATGCAAGGCACCCCAAATTTACCTGGGGTGTAGAGCCAAATGCAAGCTGCCTTCATAAATGCCTAGCAATTTTTAGACTAAAAAGGATTCAATGATGGTGGCCCAATCCAAAACATCATGTAAAATCTGCCTTTGAGCAAAGCCAAAATGCACAGCCATTTAGAATTTGCCTGCCACATTCCAAAAAGCAACGCTTGAAGGTTTTGAAGTTTCAAAGACCGGAGCCAGGTGAGAGTCCCTAGCAAATTCGCCTACAAGGCACAACCAAATAGAGTAGCCGCTTGGGATTCAGTTAGCAATTGTAATGGTCAAAAAATTTAAACATTGAAGTGCATTAATGTATCACAACTAACATCTGCCCACCCTGCCCCCCCCCCCCGAGGCCTATAAAAGAAGTAATATTTGCATGTTAAAGGGAGGTTGGTAAGCTTAAATCTCTAAGTATTCAAGCATTAAAAGCATATAAAGCACTTAACTTTAGAAATTCAATGATTAAAGCACATGGCAAAAAAGGAAGCTTACAATCCATCAAAGCTACAATATTCAATTTAACATCCTCTACGATAATCAAAAGCTTCCTTTGCACTTCAAAGAAGCATGTCAAAAGTGCATTTCTTTCTCTTTTACTCTTATTTGATTGATTGCCTTGGTTTAGTATTGGAGACCAAATCCAAGAAGAACAAGTTAAGTTGTTGGAGTTTGTATCTCATAATCATCTTATTGATTTGTAATTGCATCCCTTAGAGCTAGAATCTAGCATTGTGGATTAACATTAAGTTATATTTATCATTGACATAGTAGAATAATGGATTAAGGAGGTTATCCCGAACCACTATATATTGCATTTGCTATTTGTGTTTGTTTTGATTACTTCTTCCCAACTATAAATTTCTTTAGCAAAGCATTTGAAATAGGGAAACTTATGGCCAAAATATCAAATCACTTTTATCTTGTAAATGAAGCTAAATTTGCCCAGTTTGGGAGAAGCTAGAATTTGGTGCTTCCCCCCACTACATGACATTAGCTTTTACGTTTAACAGTCAAAAAGATCAAAAAACCAAAATTGAAATTCTTCTTCCACATGACTCCTACCCTTTTATGTTCATGACTGCCGATCAATTTTTCATGGCTATGCAACTACCATCACCATTCTAGATTTGATGAATAGTCTTCCTATTTTTATGTAGTGGCTTATCATGATAATTTTCCTTACCAATTTATATATTATCTATTAAAATAATTTAGTCCTTTAAAATTAATTTTTTATATTTTAGATTACTATTATTTAATTATAGGAATTTTTTCTTTCATATCTAAAATAAAAATTATTTATGAAATGTTAATCATATATTAAATCAAAATTTATAAAAATTATGCTAAGATTTATATGCAAGCACTTTGAAATAACCATTAAATAAATAATATTTTATATTTTCTTAAAATTATGTTCAAGATTTAGTCATTTGCATAATTCTTTTGAAGATAACTAGTGATGAAGTTAAAACATAATTCTTTTATCCTTTTTATTTATTTGCATAATAAAAATAATTTCATCATATTATAACCAAACAGATATGTAATACCAAAAATACTTTTAAATATTATAACCAAACATTTTAAAAATATCTTACTTCAAGTACTTTTTACAAAAGGTCTATTGCAATTACATTTTTTAAAAAATACTTAAATCCTACAATGGGGCCAAACGGGGCCTTACTCAATTGGAGTTCACGTTAAAAAATTTTATTAACCACCCCTCCCCTCTTAAGTTGAGCCTAGCAAAGGGACTAACAAATGGTATTAGAGCAAACTACATAAACATTTATAGAGATACTAAATGACTAACCCATCATCTTCATCCCATGTGTTTGATGAGGGAGAATCATTTACCTGGCTACCCCTATTTGAAGGAGTCAACTTCGCATATTGAAAATTGAGGATAAAATAATTTATTATAGCCAACGATATAGATTCTTGAAAGGCCATTGAAGTGGGAGTTACACTTCTATCAATCAGCATTGGTGCATGAACAAAAAAGGAAACTATCAAAGTTCAAAATAATAAAAAGGTAATAAACTCACTATTTTATGCCCTTCCAACTACTAAATTTGATATAGTTTCATCATGCACCACACCTAAGAAAATACAGGGGTGTAAGTTGGGGCGAGTTCAGCTCAAACCCGGTTGCCTAAATTCAGATTTTTGGCAAGGTTGAGAAGGCATTTTTCAACCTGAACCAGCACTTACTTCGGGTTAGGTGTGGGACGAGGGTTAAGTAACTTGCTCAAACCCAAACCTGCACCCCTTTATTAAAAATAAATAAAAATAAAAAATATATCCTAGTAATAGTGGCCTATATTTGTGTAAGCACAACATCTTTAGATGCTTGAGATAAAGGTAAAAAAATTCTTAGATGTAGTCAAAGGATACCACAAACTGTATGTACCAAAAATATTCAAAATTATATCTTAGGGTTAGTCGAAAGTAGGTGCCACTATATATATATATATTTATATGCAAGGTCTCTCAGATTTAGATTGTATTTCTCTTGAGTGGCATTGTTTAGAACAACTTATATATAGAAATAGGACTTGTAGAAAATTCTTTAATTGATAGAAATAAATCCAAATGAACAATGTAATAATAACATTCTAAAATGAATCAGAATCCTATGAAACTATGATCATTACCAAACCACTAGTCATGAATGCCTCTACCTTTCAATATTATTGTTTTACCTTTTTTCTTTTTTTTAAAAAAAAGATTTTGACTTTATTCAACAAAGGAATGAATAATTTAGATGACTAACAATCATCTAACAAAGAATGATACTATTATTAAAAGCAAAGAAAGAAATAATGAAGAAGCATGTCATATATAGACCAAGCACACTTTTACTTAAAAAGAAAGGTCTTTCAACCCAAACCCAACCCGAAGTCAACCCGCACATATAGGGTTAGGGTTAGGGTTGGAAAAAGGTTATAAAAGTGAGGATTAAGGTTAGAATTGGGAATAAATTATAAAAGTGAGGGTTAGGGTTAGGCAAGCTCAACCCCACACCAAACCCGCCTAACTTACACCCCTAAGGAAATATAAGACAAGCTTGTTTCTATCTATGAGAATTATTCCCAAATCAAGGAGACCAGGAGGAACGTCCTTTTGGGGAATTAGAAAATTTTAGGATGAAGGAGGGTAAAAGCATTTTTGAAATGTATGCAAGGTTTTTCAAAATCACTAATGCACTCAAAGGATTGGGAAAATTTATTTCTAATTCTGAGCAGTTGATGAAGATCCTTAAAGTGTTGCTGAAATCATGGAATCAAAATATTATAACTATCAAAGAAGACAAGGACTTGAACAAGATGAAGGTTGATGACTTAATTAGCTCACTTATGTTACATGAGATAGTTAAAAACAAGAGAGAGGAACTTAGCAAAACAAAAAGAACTATGGCTTTGAAAGTAGTTAATGAGAGAAGCAGTTAATCTCCTTCTCAAACCGAAGATGAAGTTGTCCCAATCACAAGGAAGTTTAAGTTTGTAAGAAATTATAGGGGTAATACTTCAAGGAGACAATCAAGGCCAAATGATAAGAAGAAGAGAGAAAAGAAGAGAGAAATACCTTAATGCCATAAATGTGGAGGTATTGGACATATTCAAGCCAAATGTCCAAACCAAGAGAAGGTGTATTATAAGGAAAGAATTGACAAAAAAGATAAATGTAAGAAGTAATGACAATTAATGAAATCATTCAAGAACAGGGCACAAAAAAGTGTATGTAAATGAGGATGATTCAACTAATACTAGCTTTAGTGGAAAGGAGGAGTAGGAAACCAACAATATTGCTAGAACCTACTACATGACTCAAATAGAAAGTGATGTTTAAACTTACACAATGATAGAAAACCAAATGGAAAAGTCAACTAGCATGGCTAAAACTTAGGTAAGCCTTAAAGCCACTATGAGAAATGATGGTTCTTGAATAGTGGTTGATCAAGACATATGATAGGCAACATAAAACTATTCAAAGAATTGAAGTCATTCAATGAAGGCAGAACTGCTTTTGGAAACAATAATAAAGGTTCAAAATGTTTCAACTTACACAATGATAGAAAACCAAATGGAAAAGTCAACTAGCATGGCTAAAACTGAGGTAAGCCTCAAAGCCACTATGAGAAATTATGGTTCATGAATAGTGGTTCGTCAAGACATATGATAGGCAACATAAAACTATTCAAAGAATTGAAGTCATTCAATGAAGGCACAACAACAGCTTTTGGAAACAATAATAAAGGTTTTAGTAAAGTGAAAGGTAAAATTTATAGTTTGACTAGTGCATGCATTGAAGACATCCTATATATTGATGGTCTTAAGTATAACCTACTAGGCACAAGTTAACTATGTGATAGAAATTATAAAGTTATGTTTGAATCATCAATATTTAGTGGGTTTGATGCATATAATAGTATTATTTTTATTGGCAAAGGATATAGAAATGTATATTTAGTTTACCCTGATGACCTTATTAAGAAATGTTTCATTGTTATTGATGATAATCCATGGCTATGACATAAGAGACTTAGGCATATTAACATGTAAAGTATTAAAAATCTATGGAAAAAGAATTTGGTAAGTGGTTTACCTAGTTTAAAATTTGACAAAGATCAAATTTGCAAAACTTGTCAATTGTCCAAACAAACCAAGATATCATTTGTACCCAAAAATAAAGTTTCTACCTCAAGGCCTCTTGAATTGTTACATATGAATTTACTCAGGCTATTTGACATTTTGAGTCTTAGCGAAAAGAGATAAGTCTATGTGATTCTGGATTAAGTACTCAAGATTCACTTGGGTAATCCTTTTGGCAAGCAAGGATGAAATATTTTTTATATTTTCTACATTATCCAAATTTGTGCAAAATAAGAAGCAACTTTCAATCATATTCATTAGAAGTGACCATGATGGTGAATTCAAAAATAGAAAATTTGTTAAATATTGTAAGGATAAGGGAATTCACCGTAACTTCTTTGCATTTAGAACTCCATAGCAAAATGGAGCTATACAAAAGAAAAATAGTGCAATATAGGAAATGACTTGAACTATGCTTAATGAAAGTAAATTATCCAAAGGTTTTGAGAAGAAGTGGTTAGCATAACTTGTCATGTGCTTAACCAAATGACCATTAGAGTCATCCTTAAGAAGACCCCATATGAGCTTTGGAAAAGAAAGAAATCAAATATATATTATTTTCATTCCTTTGGTTGCACTTGCTATGTATTAAATAATAGGAAAGACAACCTTGGTAAATTTGATCCAAAGAATGATGAAGTAGTCTATTTCAGTTTTTATCAAACAGAAAAGCATATAGGATGTTCAACAAGATGACTCAAGTAGTTAAGGAGTCCATGTTTGTTACTTTTGAAGAATTTGGTTTAACTCCAAGGAAGGAGAATGCAAAATCAAGGGGGAGAAGGATTCTCTAAACAAGAACAAGATCCAGATTCAGAAAATGCAAAGGGAGAGATAAGTGAAGGTAATACTCCTTTCCAACATCCTACCAACTTGAGATTTGCGCATGGACATTCTAGGGATCAAGTGACTGGAAACATCTATGATGGTGTGAAAACTAGGAGATCCATGCATAATATCATTTCTACTATTGATCCCACTTGCATTGAATAAGCCCTTGGTGATAAAAAAATGGATAATTGCTATGCAAGAGGACTAAGTCAATTTGAAAGAAACATAGTGTGGAAATTAGTTCCTAGACCAAAGAACTTTGACATGATTGGAACAAAATAGGTCTTTATGAATAAACTTAAAGAAAGGGGATTTATCATTAGGAATAAAGCAAGGCTGGTAGCTAATGGGTTTTCCTAAGAGAAGTGAATTAATTTTGAAGAATCATATGCCCTTGTAGCTAGGTTGGAAGCTATAAGAATGTTGCTAGCTTTTGCATCTCATATAAAATTCAAGTTATTTCAATGGATTTTGAAAGTGCATTTCTTAATAGTTATCTTAATGAAAAAGTGTATGTTGAGAAGCCCCTTGGTTTTGAATCAATTAAGCAACCAAATCATGTTTATAAACTTACTAAAGTACTATATGGGTTGAGGCAAGCTCTAAAAGCCTATTATGAAAGTTTAAGTAAGTTTCTTGGTGATTAAGAATTTAAAAGTGGAAATGTTGATACTACTCTCTTAATTAAGAATGTTGATAAAGATATTCTAATCATTCAAGGTTATGTTGATAATATTATCTTTAGTACTACTAAAAAAAATTTGTGCAAGGAATTCTCAAACACTATGTAGGCTAAGTTTAAAATGAGCATGATAGGAGAGCTAAACTACTTCCTTGGATTGGAAATCAAACAATTGAAAGATAGTATTTATTTGTAAATCCAAGTACACCAAGGAAATGCTCAAAAGATTTTGGATGGAAGAAATCAAAGCAACAGACACTCCAATGAATACTTCAACAAGAACACACAAAGATGAAAAGGGTAAACTTGTATAACAAAAATTATATCATAATATGATTGGCTCTTTACTTTATTTGATACATCTAGGCCAGATATTTTATTTAGTATATATTTGTATTCTAGATACCAGTCAAGTCCTAGACAATCACATATATCTGCAGTGAAAAGAATTTTCAAGTACCTAGCTGATACACCAAGTCTTAAGCTATGGTATCCAAGCGATTCAAATTTTGAACTTGTCAAATATTCAAATGTAGATTTAGCAAGGCATAAAGTGGGTAGAGAAGTACAAGTAGAACATGCCCATTCCTTGGAAGCGTATTGGTTCCATGGTATTAAAGAAAATAAACACGTGTAGCACTTTCACTATGAAAGCAGATTATATAATAGTTGAAAGTTTTTATGCTCAATTTCTATGGATGAAGCAATAATTTCTACATTATGGATTGAGCTATAAAGACATCCCCATTTGATGTGATAAAACTAGTATGATATGCTTAAAAAATAATTCAGTGTTATATTCATGCATTAAGCATATTGAGAGTAGACACCATTTCATTAAAAATCATGTAAAAAAGCATGATGTTTGTTTAGAGTATTTCTCCACTAATGCTCAACTTGATGATATCTTTACAAAATCATTGCCAACAAATAATTTCTACAAGATTCAAAGGGAATTAGGAATGATGGATATTAATGCATAGGGTCATACATTATTATATATGATTTCATGGTATGCATTGATTTGATTGGATATGTGTGTATGCAAAATGTGTCTTGGATGCAATGAAGTATTGATTACCTAAAAATTTTGATAAGGTTATATATGTTTGGATGATGAAATGTTTTAAATAAAAATGATTGGAATAAGATTTATTTGAACTAAGCAAGCTATGGTAGCATGGTAGCCACCTGGGCCTTAGAGACCCATGATTGCAAACGCCTGAGAGCAAGGTGCCTAGCAATTTGGGTGGGATAAACCCTCGTAGTGCACCTTTCTCCTTCATTCTCTCTTTCTTCCTTGCATATTTGCCTCCCAAAAGCAATTTGAATTTCTCATACTCTCAATCCCTCTTAAACCCTCATCTTATCAAATCTCTTACATAGATATCACATCTGTAACATTCCTTTTGCATTTTTCATCAAATGGCCCCAAAGAAGGTAGTGTCTAAGTCCTCATTCTCACCAAAGAGACCAAGGGCAAAGGGAGGTCATTGAGAACCTCCTCCAAAGCTACATTGGGTTTGAAAAGAGTCTGCTTTGCTAAGGACTCACAAGGTAATCTCACATTCCATGAATCCTAGCATAACAAATGAAAATATATTGGAAGAATAAGAAATTGGAATGGAAGAAAATGTAGCTGGAGTTAGAATGTTTGATTTGAACACATTACTTGAGAAAGTAGATGGAAAGAAAGTTCCCAAACCAAAGTTCAAGCTAAGATATCTCCCTGCATATTACTTTGTAAGCAATGAAAAGAAATTCCAATTCTATACTACTGCTTGGGAGACCAGTGCATAAACGGAGGAAAGTGGACCTTAACTTCTTTAATTGGTGTCACTCAGATATAGGGACAATGATTAGTCATCAAGGATGAAGTGAATTTTTTAAGTATGATGCACCAATGTAAAATGAGTTGGGTCTCATTTTTTACTACAATTGGCCCCCTAGAGAACATTGTAGTATGATGAAGGTTGTGGAGATTCAATTTAGAACTGCATTTATTTCACCAAAATAGCAAATGGGACAAATATTAGGTGTGCCATGGGATGAATATGAAGTAGAGTTATCCGTTAAACAATTGTTTAACGAGTTGTCCATTGGTAGGATTTACAATAGAGCACACAAATTCATGAAAACCATGGACATGAACATTAAGTTGAAAATGTTAAGAAAAGTTCTTGATCAGCTATAATGCCAAAACTTGGGGAACCAAGATTGTAACTGAAAATGAGACACTTATACTTTGAAAATTTTATAATTACAAGAAGGTAAGCCTCCCCAAGATAATGTTCAATGGAGTTGGGTATATGCCAGCTAGGATAGATCATTTGGTGCTATATGGTGTTAGGCTCACCAGGGTTTTTAAATATTTTTAAATCAATGTCCAAGGTTAATCTACAATGCACATGTCCATACTAAAGAAGGACTAGGCCAAAGAAACTTTATTAAAAAGAATGCAGATTCAAGAATCTTATTACATTGCAAAGCAAGATGCCGGCATAATCAAGAATTAGAAGAAGAAGAAAGTGAATTTGATGATAGTGGTGAAAAATGACAGCGTTAATGAGGAGGATGAAAATCAAGAAATGAAAACACAATCTCAAGTCGAGACACCTGAGAGAAAATTGGAGACAGATCATCATGAGCAAGAGAAAGTGAGGCAAGCCTATCATCCTCTCAAGCTCCATAACATGCAATAGTTGTGACACGACCCTTGTCCGCTTATGCTAAGTTGTCCTTTGAGGTTCATCACTTGAGGGAAGAGGTGAAACTCAAGTGGAATCAAGAACAAGGTATGCATCAAATGTAATGGTACATGGACCTCCTACTCTCATATTTGGGTTGCATTATACACTATCCCCCTCACATCATACACATAGACCCTTTAAATTTCATCATTCCTCCCATGCTTATCATGCTACATCTTCTCATCATAGTGGTTCTTGAGCATCTCATTATTTATCTTCTCATCATGAGCCTCAAGATTCTCATCCTTCCTCTCCACTTCCAATCCCACTACTATACTTGCTCCTGCACCTCAGTAAGTCCAATCTCTTGTATTTGACCCAATCTTTGAGGTTTCCTAACTCCTTTCATAGATTGAAGCTAAGGCCCATCAAAATTAGGAGAAGAATGCCCAATCTCCATCTCCACCCCTAAATTTTGATGATTTGACAAAAATGGGAAGAGAAAGAAGGACTACCAATGCCAAAAGCTTGTAATGATGATAATTATTTTTTTGTGATGTATTCTTATTTTGAGCAAAAATGTAGTGAGGATTAAATATATTAAATATATTTTTAATTGCTTCTAATACTTTATGGGGTTTTAAAACTTTGACAATATGCTTACTTGATATATTTGATTTAGTTGAAAGATATTAGATATGTTGTGCTAAATATTTTGTTTGATGTCTTTGTTTTGGCTGAATAATATTAAAAATGCTTCCTTGACTGAATGATATTGAGGTTTCATACCTTATGATTAGATGTGTGATAAGTTGATTTTCCAATGTTATATCTTCAAATATACGTTCACTAATATATATTATAGTTAAGCTGTCAATGTGGAAATCATAGACGTAGGTCAAATATGAACGTTTTTGAGTTATGAACTTGAATTCAATATAAATGCTTCTTGAGGGTTTTTTCCAATCATTTAAAGGACGTAGATTGTATGCTCCAACTTGGATTAAACTTAGTTTAATATATTTTAATGATTAACAAAGCCACATTTATGTTTACATATGTTTGGAATGAACTAATGAGTTCAAAGTGCAAAAATTTTCCAAGTATAGGTACCAGTTGGATTCCAACCACCTAGACCATTCACTTGCAGTTGCAACTAATTGCCAGTTGCTTACAGTATTCACTCACAGGGTTCCAAAAAGGCAAAACATTACTAGAATACGACAGCCTAATTGCAGCTACCTACTAAAATTGCCTACGATTATCACAGTCGAATAGGCCAACTACTTGGCAATTTCCTAGGAGGCTTTAGTGAGTTAAGGTATGGAGTGCAAGAGTGGAGCTGAATGTAAGGTACCCCAGATTCACTTGAGGTGCAAAGTTGAATACAAGACACCCCCGCTAAACACATGACAATTTTTAGCCTAAAAGAATTCAAGAACGACGTCTCAATCTAAGGCGCCATATAAGATTTACCTTTAAGATAGCCCAAATGCGCAGCCCCCTAGAATTTGCCTGCCACAAAGATGAGTGAGATTTGCTTAGCTCATCTACCTATGAGGTGCAACTGAATAAAGCAGTCGCATGGGATTCAACTGGTGATTAAAATGATCAAAAAATTTAAATATTAAAGTGCATTAAATGCATCTCACTACCCCCAATGGATAAAATTAATGGAGAGCTATAAAAGAAGTAATGTTTGCATGTTAAGAAAGGTTGGCGAGCTCAAATCTTCAAAGTATTCAAGCATCAAAAGCATCCTAAGCACTCAACTTCAAAATTCAATGATTAAAGCACATGACAAAAAACAAAGCTTATAGTCCATCAAAGCCATAGTATTCTATTTGTCATCCTCTACTATAATTAAAAGTGTCCTCTGTACTTCAAAGAAGCACATCAAAAAATATAATTCTTTCTCTTTTACTCTTGTTTGATTGATTGCCTTAGTTAGGTATTAGAGACCAAGTCTAAGAAGAACAAGTTGAGTTGTTAGAGTTATGTTTCACAATCATCTTATTGAATTATAATCACACCCTTTAGAGCTAAAATTTAGAAAAGTAGATTGGTACTAAGTTGCATTTACAATTGATATAGTGGAACCCAAGATACAGGGGGTGTGTACTTGAAAGAGTGAATTGGGAAGGTTGTCCTAAACCACTACATATTATGTCTATTGTTTGTTTGGTTTGATTATTTTCTCCCAATCATTTACTGTAAATTTTCTTAGCAAATCATTTGAAATAAGGGAACTTAATCACCCAAGGTTTAAGTTTAAAATTTTTATTAACCTAATTCAGCCCTCCCCTGTTGGGTTGAGCTTAGCAAAGGGACCAACACCTTAGTATCAGGACATGGTATTAAATGAAGGGACAACCTTATTTTTTAACAATTTTTATTCCTAAAAAAGGAAAATAATTTAGAAGTTTCCTAACGTGGATATTAGCAATATAATTCTTAGGGAGTCTGATAAGGATATATAATATCATTGTTTATGATTTTTCCATGGTATTTGTTTATTTCCTTGGCACTTCTAAGTGCTATTATGTTTACGCCCGAGGGCGGGGGGAGGAGGGGGGGGGGGGTGTCAATTCCATGTGGAGCCTCTTGTGATAGCTTGGAGCTGCTTCCACATAGGGCCTTTAAGGCTGCTTCCACTTGGAGCCTCTTGGTGCAACTTGGGGCCAAGGTTCTTAGGGTCACTTATGAGTGGGGCCTCTTAGGGCCAATTACCATGTTGGCCCCTATGGGGCCACTTATTAATCCTCATAAGGATGCTTTCGTATCAAGATTCATGGGGACTCTTTTGAGACGAGCCTTATGGGGTTGCATCTAAGTGGGACCTCATGGAGACACTTTCGAGACAGGCCTCATGGGCTATTTTTGCACGAGGCCTTGTGGGGCCACTTCTGTGCAAGACCTCTTAGGGCCATTTTTATGTGGGACCTCATGGGAACTCATCTAAGTGAGGCCTCATGGGGCTACTTCTGGGATGGACCTTGTAAGGACTATGTCTAAGTGGGGCCTCATGGGTTCACTTCTTTATGAGGCCTCTTAGGGCCTCTTTAGAGTTTGTGCCCCAGAATTCTTTCTTATTACAATTTTGGGTTTTGATCTTCAAGTTTTATACCCCAAAATATCTTCCTATTACTAGTTTGGGTTTCGATCTTCATGTTTTGTACCTCAAAATCCCTTTTTTTGTCTTTTTTTGGGTTGAGCCTCTTAAGGTCACTGTCATTTTTTCTTCTTCTAGGTTAGGCCTCTTAGGGCCACTTCTTATTTTGTCTTCTTTTGAGTTAGGCCTCATGTGGCCATTTATCATTTTGTCTTCTTCTAAGTTGGGCCTCATGGGGCCGCTTCCTATTTTGTTTTCTTTTGCTCTTACTTCCATGAGCTCAAAGGCGGTAGCTAAACTAGGGAGGGATTGAAAGCATTCCTCCTTGGTAGCATGACCTAATTACAAGAGAATTTGGCAAGGATGTGTAATTTTTGTTTTGTTATTGCATAAAAGATATTTCATCAATGAAAAAAATATTTTACAAGAAATCTTGAATATAATATAAATATTCAAGTGAATGAAAATTGCAATCATAAATTTATCTGATTTATTGAAAATACATCTATAGATGCTTAGTGTTTCAAGTCTTTTGATTATTTCTTCCATTAAGTTGCTATAGTTGATAAGCCCCATTGTTTGGAACTTTATTGTTGAACTTGTTAAAGACAAGTAGCTAGATTCACTCTAGATGGTCAAAGATGGTCAAGAATATTTCATAAGAATTCTTAAATATAGCATGAATATTCAATTAATATAAAAATTTTAATCATAAATTGATTTACTTAGCTTAAGCTCTCTTTTCAGCAAGGGTAATTCTACCTGATGTTATTCCACCAATAATCACATTGATGATTCCAACTGTTGGATGATTAGTTTCCATTGCGACATCTCTCTCTTACTCCCTAGGAAGCACCTCTCTTTTTGGAGGAGCATATTCTTGCTTGTTGTTGCATTATCTGTTGTATCATGAAGTTGTTCATTTGTAGCAATTATTCTAAAAGCACGACTGTTCTGGAAGTTGATGTAGTATTTTGAGAGTTACCTTAATCAACTATGGTAGACGGGTTCTCTTACAGTGAAAGATTAGTTGGAGGAAGATTGACATTGCCGAGATGCTTATCTAGTATGACTTAATTGATAAATCTTCTTAAGACAATGCCAATATTTGGGCTCTCACCCAAATTGCTCCTTGAAAATAAGAAGATCTCGTAAGATAGAGGAAATATCAGAGGACACCAAGGATGGTCCTGGCATAAACACTCCAATGCTCAAGTCAGTAATAGGACCTTAAGAGAGTTATATAAAGAATTAAGAGAGCTTATGTTCAAGGGGTGCGCATACATGAGTTTTTATAGTTCAGCTAAGGTAGATGCATAAGGAATACGGTATTATATGCCAAGATAGTAAGATTTTCTTAATAAAGAGGTATTCTTGAGGATTATGCATCCTCCAATCCTATTAAGAGTCCTTCTTGGAGCAATCTTGATTCTAGGAGAAATCATGTAGAGTTTTGTTGGGGTTAGGATAGATCTCTTAGCAAAAGTTTGAGTCTGATGTAGCTAATTTGTCAGCTATAGGTAAGGGTGCAACTCGAGCTCATGAAACTCAGGTTCCCCTTAACCATAACCCTAACTCTATTTATAAAACTTCAACCCTAATACTAACCTTGACCCTATTTGTAAAACTTTAACTCTAACCCTATTTTTAAAAATAAGGCTTGGGTTGAGTTTTGGGTTAGAATTTGAAGTTGATAAAAATCTAATGATGGTCTAATTGATTGATAATTCAGATTGAAATATCACTTTTCTAGCATGATGCTTGAAAATTTTTAGATAAATAACACTATTAATGTAGTTTGTGTGTAATATCAATTTTTATATATGGAAAGAATAAATCTATATACTGCAATATAAAATGATAATGGTATCCTGTAAGATAGATGAGGGAACATCATAAAGTACATCATGATACAATGATTATAGTAACATGAGTGCTTCATCCACCTATTTAACAACTAGCGAACCTATCCATGATCTTTGGAAAATTGTTTGTGCTACCTAATAATATTCTTACATATATCAAAAGAGATGCTCAAATGATGTAAAACCACACCTTTTGATAAGGCCATGGGAATTCATTTCTATCTCTAACATTGTCCAACTTCATGGATCCACCCAGTGATTAAATGTACAAAAGGCAGGCAATGTCAACTTCTCTCCACCTTGTAAAACTCAATGCAGTTAGTACTACATGCTGATTGAAAGCAAGTGACTATTACCAAGACTCCCGAGCTCATGTTGCAACTTGAAGGAACCTTTGCCAACAATCAGTCATCATTAGTGAATTAAGGAGCACCATCAAGCACCAATGCACCAACAACAGTCATGTGATTTAAGATAGATGATCCCATCAAGATACACCACATACAAAGTAAGAAAATTAAAGTACTAAGCATTTATGAAAGAATCTTGGATAACAAAGTTACCAGTTCCTCTATGCTAATTGAAAACTAATGAAATGGATTATTCTTCAAGGAAATCCAATCCATAGCAAAGTCAACCACTGGAAGTACATGACTCCAAGACTAACTCTCAGATTTATCATTTGAGATCTCTATATGCTTTTCTAATTATGTCTCTACATGAAAATACAGTAAATGGGTAGCTAGAGCCTCAAGGGTTAAGTATGCTTCCCTTACAACAGAAGCATATTCATTAAGGACATTCCTCTCAATGAGATTCTTAATTATAGGAGGGCTCAGCTACATGCAAATTGACAGGAAAAAATTTGAAAAATAAGATATGCAATACCCATACCGAATGCAAACCTTCCAGAAGTAGAGCTTCTCCACCAACAAAGTAGAGGTTAATTTACAATATCCTTTCTAGATTTTATCCTTTGGTCAAACAAAAATGCATATTTGTACAAATGCCACCTTGTATCTTGGAAAACTCCATGCTTTATAAGATCTTTGCAAATTTTTTTATCTGATAGAGCCAACACTTGAATAGGATATCAAACATGGCACAATTAGTTGTTCTAGATGATAAAGCAAAACTAATAACATAGCATAACTCATTGAAGATTGACATATGAAAATCACGAAGAGTAAGCATAAGCCAGAGATCATTTTTGTGAAGCTAAGACAAATGATCCCATCAATCTACACCACATATAAAGAAGGCATTTTAGCCAGTGAAGTAGAAGAAAATTAAAGTACTAAAAACTACAAAATATGGGAGATTCAATCCTTTTTCATTATCAACTTGGTATAATCCCAAAGGTTTTTCACCAACTGAAGTTGCAAAATAGAAACACTTGTGGACTTTTTGCAATAAGAATACAATTGAATAACAATACTTCTACCAAATAGCGAATTTGTACAATAAGAAAATTTTGAAACCAAGACCAGAAATTATCCAAAATACTGTGTGATCTATGTCTAATGCATGGCATGTCTTTTGCTGTTGATGTATTAATTTTATTTGATAATCTTTAAAATATCACAATTTTTGTGGCTACCTATCTACAAGAACTGCAATTGTTTTTCTTCACATAAAGAAAAATATTATGATGAACCCTTAGGAAAGAAATATGATAATTGTTGCACCTAGCAGTCCACAAGAATTACAATTGTTTTTTCCATCAGCAACAAAGAAATCAATAGAGAGAGAGAGACCTTCTCTGCACTTGCTGGAAAAAGTGGAGGATTAGTTTTTCCAAACTGTGCCAATTGCTTCTTAGTGTTGACAAAACCAAAGGTGTGGGCAGGTAAGGGATGGAATCCCCACATTGAGTTAAAGCCAGAGTTAAAAGAACAAGTCCCTTTTCAACTTATACTAAAAGCTATTCTTGTGCAAGAACAATCATTTCAAAGAACTATTAGGGCAGCACCTCATAGCAGGGGGAGGAAGAAGGTGGGTCGGGGCATTCGCACTTTTCAAGGACAGGGATGGAATTCAGGGCAGCAACGACAACATCGCAACAAGGGAGGAAGAAGGGGGTGTTCACACTCATTATCGCTGCAAAGGAGGGAGAAGGGGTCGTTCACACCTGCTATCATTGTAGGAGAGGAACACCCATTGTCGCTGCAAAGGAGGGAGAAGGGGTCGTTTACACCTACTATCATTGTAGGAGAGGAAGAAGGGGGTGTTCACACTTGCACGGATGGGGATTAGGGCGGGCAATAGGCATTTCTCATTAATATTTAATTTTATAAATTATTTTCAAAAAGTTAAATTCGGGTTCTGGTTCTACAGGTTTGGGTTGCCCCCAACCTGAGACCAACTCAAATTTAATTAGGTCTAGGCTGAACCAGGGTTCAGGTTAGGGAAAAGTGAGTTCCAACATTACTGAAAATTGGGTTCGGCGGGCCAGGTTCAAGTTAAACCTGGCTCAAGTTGCACCTCTAGTTGTAGGACTTATCTCATATTACGATTCCCTAACATCTATATAAACTAACTATAATAGTACTTAACATTTATTTATTTATGATATGAAAAATCATTCCGATTGTAAACTTACATATTTCAAAATATGAAATCATTTGAGAGTGAATATGTAAGCATTAAAACTATTTAATAACCTCATGTACATGTGAATATGTAATTGAAAATCGTCACCTTTCAAAATCTTCTTTCTGTCTAGATTAATGACATTATAGAATTTTATGATTATGATTTTCCAGTACTTGCATAAATGGATCCAAGTAATTTTCATATTTTAATGTAATTTTATAATTTTTTAAGAAGTATGGACTATATGTACGAAAATTTAAAAATAGGCCCAAAAATGAACTGGTTGTATAAATTGATTTTTGCAACCAGTTATATTAAATGAATTTTCATATATGTGTATGTGCATTAGTGTTATCAAAAACCAAACTGGTGATTGAACTAGTCATGTGTTCAATTTATGTACGAACGGTTCAACTAGATGAACTCTTTTTTTTGAAAAAATAAAAAATATATATAATATGATTTTGAAAAATCTAAATAATAGATATTAATCTATATATATATATATATATATCTTTTGTTATAATACTATATTACTTCAATTCATCCTTTATTGTATTAATAATATTAAAATACAAAATTCTACAATTGAACCAAACCGGGCCAAGTTGATTGGTTCGTGGTTGAATTGGTTCGGCCATTTCGATCCAATTCTAGTAACTTGATATGCATGTGTTTATTCGCATGTGGTTTTTTCTAAGTTGCTTAGGCTTAAAGTAGAAATATGGCAAATTTTTTATTGAAACATAGAACCTCTTTTCAATATTAATGCATAAGTAATGAATTAAAACTTAGATTATCTCACGTTAAGCATGTGCTTGTTTTGTTGAGTTTTTGAGTCTACTTTACAAGTTCTCCACATAAGTTATCATATTATGATTCTAAGTCGTCCATCAAATGACTAAAATAAATTTCTAATTGAGGGTGCAACTTGGGTCTTAACCTATTTTGCTCCGAGTCAGGGTTAGTAAATTAGCAAAATCAGGTTGGGTTCAATCTGAATTTTCAATCCATGTCGGTTTTTCAAGGTTTGTAGTTAACTTGATCAGTAAAATGAAACCCCGTTTTTCTTTTTCTTTATTTTTTTGACAAAAATAATAAATAAATCCTAACTCCCTGATACCTTCCCTCATCCCCAGAGGCCCCGACGTCCCCGTGCTCTTGATTTTTCATCCCCTGACCTCTCCACACTGAGACAGTGTAATCCATTTGGAGAACTCTTTGTAAGTCCTTGATTCACTAGTGAAACATTCTGTATTCTCTCTTGAGGTTTTTCTCCTCATTATGTAGAAAGTTTCCCATATAGAGGATTGCTTTCCTATCCTTAGTAAATTAGTTAATTTTCGTTTTTCATGTTGCTGCCGCGCCGCACGGGTCAGATTTGGCAACGACATTTGGCGCTATCAAACCAGGACTAAAAGTCAATTCTTTTCAATCACCACGTCAACCATTTTGCATTTGAAAATGGTTAGGAAGAGCATACCAGCCAAGCAAAACCAATGACAAGCTTCCTCAACCACAGCAGCCTGGTACGTGAGTTGCCAGTGCAGTATTAGCGGAGCCCGTCAATTAGAACGAATTTTTGGAACCCTTTAACATGGTCAAGTCACATATATAGAATCAGCATTTGCATATATTTATAAAGGTTATTTGCATTTATCTCCCTCATTTTTTTTATTTTACAATTTTTTTCTAGTAACTATTGAGTTTGTATATTTATCCCTACATATATAAATATTTTGCATGTTACCAATCAAATTTTAATCAAATAATTCTTTTTTAATACAAAAATGTTCCTTGAATGTTAAATTTGACAAGATATTATGATATAAGTGGACATGATCAAAGCCATGTACTTTTAGATCATATCTTACCTAATCTTGATAAACAATGAGTTAAATCCAGGTAATGGATTCTAAAAATTAAAGGTTTGCTTAAATGAGTATTATTGAATGGTTAAACTTCGATCAGACTTTACAGCCCACCTTAATATAATCAAGGGCGTCCCTAAATCATGCTTAATCTGATCTTAATGGTTAATAGGTTACAACTTATCTTAGTTTAACCTACTTTGAATGTTTTCACTCTAAAATTATATTATAATAAAGGGTACAAAATGATAAATTTTCCTTAGAGTGTGTGGATATGAGGGAAAAGAAAGGTTATGGAAAAAGAAAAGTAAAAATTACTTTTCTTTTTTTAATTGATGTGATATTTTATTATCTATAACTAATATACTATTTTTTATCATCACTTATATTTTTTAAAAAATATTTATTTTATTTTTATTCACTTTAGGATTGATATTATCACTTACCTTTTTTTCATTTTTTTTACTTTATTTTTTTCTTTTTATCTTTTTTCCTCGAACCAAATACATCCATGTAGAAAATGTGGAAGGGATCTTTTTGCAAGATATTTTTATAGTTAGCTGTCATTTTACAATTTAAAAAAGTTGTAAAGAGAATCAAAAGCAAACAAGATAAAAGAGTAAATCCAAGTAACCCAATTTAACAATAAGATTAGGATTAAGATTTACTGCACCCACTTGGAGTTAAAGTTTTAAAAATAAGATTACGATTAATGTTGAATCCAAACCTTTGCACGATACTTCCACTTGAAACTTTGCAACGTCAAATGCCTAATCTATCATTGAAATCAACCTCCACTTAATAAGCAATTTCGAGAATGTAGTGCTTCAGTTAGGTTATCCTATAATTCCACTTTGGGCCTACCACCTAATGAACAAGACCATGGTCAATAAAGAAGTCATCCCCAATTTCCTGGCCAATTTCTTTAGCCTCCATTGACATGTGAGATACGGAAATCCCTGCAGATTGACTTCAAAACAGTGCTCAGCAAACAGGCCCTAATTTCCCAGTGAACCGTACATGGTGGGAAACAGCTTGGAATTTTCAATCCACTATGCCACTCAAGAATCAAATTCCTCGAAAACTGAAGGCTAGCCATACATGGGGTATTGGTCATATTTAGTGTCTACTGTCTATCAAGCTGTCAGTTTGGCTCATCAATTCTCTCTCCTTGGGGCCACTGACCCATCCATTCCAGGCTGATGATATGGACTGCTGCTTAAATTGAGGTTCACAAAATGCAGTGAGCACAGAGCCAACGCGGCAGATGCCATAACGAGGAATCTAATTAAAGGGTTTATGGTGAGTACCTGCACTTTGCAGGCTTTTTTTTTTATGACACATGAGATTTAACCAGTTCTGAAATGCGTATAACTTTTCTATTCTAATAAACTTGCTTATAAAATTTTTGCAAGTATTTTTAAAATGGTTCTAGTCACATTGTCAACATGAAAAGAGAGAATAAAATGCTATTCAATACAAAGGACCACAAAAAATTCTATTAATAAAAATTTTTGCCCTTTTGTGGGATGCATTAAAGCATAATAAAAATTATGAATGGCCTGTTCAGCCCACCCTTAAAAATGACATAAATTAACCTTAATCTCATCACCATAGCCCTCGACTTCTCTTCAGAGAGCTGCTCTCCATTTTGGGTGTTTTAACTTGCACCCAAGGTGATGAAATACCATGAAATAACTAGAGTGAATGCTGATGAAATATCAAATCCAAAAAAATAAAACAAAGTCACCCGACCAACTGCCCCACTTGCACCCGGCTACTGGTTTGTCCTGCTGGTACATGTCTGGGACTGAACTTGAGTCCTAAATTTTCGGGGCTAGTAGTTCACCTCAGTCATTTTGTGTCGGCTATGGAAATAGACGAAGTGCAATTTGCACTCTTGGGCAGCACCGTCGCTTACATATGAAAATGGATACGATGCCAAGTCTTTGCATTAGGAAGAAGTGCTCCTTTTATGTTACATTCACATGAAATTAGTGACCATTTTTTGTTTTGGCCTACGTAATTAACCTTAAAAGGAAGAGCAAAAAAGGCCCCAAAATGACAGCTTGCTTGATCATTTAAAAAATGTATCGGGCTGCTCAATACGTGTTTGTGACTTTCGCTTTCATTCGTTTTCTTCAACCTGGATCTGTGCGGGATCTGGGGCACAGAGGGTCAATCAATAGGCGAATTTATTCATACCACCAACTATGCATTGATTTCGACATAAGGCACGAAGATTAGCTGATCACAAGATTTTCTAATCAGTAGAGATATTAAAGACATTCACCAACCGTTTTGCAAGCAGGAAGTCCTTTCGGCAGCCATGAAATGGCTGCAACTGAGTGGAAAGTTCAAATCAGTTTCTGTGCAGTCGCTTTAGGCTGTCCCAAAGTGCTTTCCTGTCGTAGAAGATGCTTTGAAGGAATTCCAGTCTGGGTTGGACTCAGATGCCCTTTAATTATATGGGCCTGGTACAAGTTCATGGCCGGGCGTTATGAGCCCGAACTCTGCTCCATAAGACGTCGCCGCTATAGCCAGGCTCTGAGCCTGAAATGCTACTCAGATGGGACCGTTAGTTGCCCTGGTTTTAGACTCCCTCACTAACCCATGCCCAAATAGCTTGACATATCATCTTAGGTTCATCCCATGATATAACAATATTATAAATAAATTTTAATTTCATAATATTAAAAATCATTTAGATTGGACCTTTAGGTAGGCCAAACCGAACGAAAATTATGGAAATTCAATATCAAGTGTGAAAAGTGTAATATAAATCGCGTTGATGAGTATGAAGATTTTATTATATATTTATCTAGTCAAAAATTGTACATTTAATATTTAGATAATATATAATATAATATATGGTTTTAAAATTATTTAACGGTAGAAACATCTTCTTCCTTGTTCTTATTTTGTGTGGCACATATAAATGTTTGATATGAATTTTTTTCTATAATAAAAACTATATTCTAAGCATTTCATACTGGGGGATGAACCCTGCTGACTTCGATTTTTGTCACAGGTTCATACGGAGTGCGTAACTGTCATCGCACGGGGGCGTTTCAGCACAGCCTCCCGTGGCGCAAAGCTATTTCCTAGTCGTTTGTTTTTTAGGGGGGCCGTGTTTGGTCAAGGGGAAATTGAAGGCCTTGGACTTGGCGAGGGGAATTGAAAGTGAAATAAAATATAAGATAATATCAGATATAAAGTGAATAAAATTAAAATATATAAGAAATAATAATTAAAAATATATTTAATAATAATAAAAAGTTCAATTCTTATAATAAAGTTGAAATAGATTAAAAGTAATAATTAAAAATATGTTTGATGATAACAAAAAATTTTAGTTCTTATAATAAACTTGAAATAAATTAGAGAATGTTTAAAAATATACTTAATGATGACAAAAAGTCCAGTTTTTGTAGTCAGTGATCGGGTCGTCCTCGAACATAATGCTGATATGGCTCTTGAGAAGATCTCCCATAAAATCTTGCAAGACTATAACCAAAGGTTAGAGCACGCTAGGGGTGTTCTCGGCGTGAACACTCCGATGCTCAAGTTACTAAAGAGACTCTTTTAGAGATGATGGAATATTTGTAAGAGCTTATATTTCGAGGCACATACTTAAGTGTATTTATAGTTAAGCATGGGCGTGTAGCCGGGATGCGTACATAGCCTATACGCAAGTGGGATGAGAATTCTCACCTGGAGGAGGAGTTCAGAGGGATATGAATCCTGAGTCCTAGTCTTATGGGATTACGTAGTAACTGGAATGGATATCCCAATAAAGTGGGGATTTGATGTGGCACACTGCCAGCTGAATATTCGAGTATCTATGTTAGAGTTTCCTAACACGCGCACCACCCCCCCCCCCCCCCCCCCAAGGGAAACACTCACGGAGCTGAGTCCTCTCAATCGCTCGACTCTTGGTGTGTGAATTCCCATGGGTAGTACTTTCGACATGGCTCTGTCCTCTAGTGCTCGTGTGCGCTTCTACTGAACACGCTCGCTTCCCTGGGAGTTCTGTTCCTTGGAATACTGTGGGAAAGTCAAAATCTTTATAGCCAGTTCCGCTTTGAGGATAGGCTCCGTCGACTGGGACGCTTTCATGGATCCGTACTGCTTAGGCTCGATTCCGCTTTGAGAGACTTCGTGAGCTTTGGGCCAGTTTCGCAAATGAGAATGCTATGGCGGATCCATGTTACTTTGGCTCGGTTCCACTCTGAGGGACCCACGAGCTCTTTGACCAGTTCCACAAACAGGAGCCTTAAACTTGGAGTATCTTTTTGTGCCTTTTTAGCATTTTTGAAATCTATGGCGCGATTCTTCATTATTTCTACTCATTCACGTGTACAACATTTTAAATGCTCGAGGATGGGAATGCGATGCTAGTTTTCAGTTTTCACAAAGTCCTGAGTTGGAAATGTCGGTTTGCATGAAACCTTAGTTGGTTTCGTGAGGGAGCATCTATAAACTGCCAACGTGATAGCAGGAAATTATTTCCTTCTCCTTTGCACTTTCGCCTTCTTCCTCAACATTGTTCTCTCATATTCTTCCGCGGGTGTCTCTCTCCTTAGAATCTTTTCTCTCCTCTAAACCAATTTTTCCTCATTTCAATTCAAATGGCAGCCAAAAAGTCTCACTTATGTCTATCTACTAGTGTCATTGAGTCCTTCTGACTCTACCCGCTACTCGCGGGGATGAGTTGGATATTTCCCGATTCGATAGACCTTACCTAGGATCACCGGGAAGGTTTTGTTTCAGTTTTCTTAGGATCCCTTAGGGCTGGATTCCACCTAGACTAGGATAACTTCATCCCTGACCTCTTCCGGAACTACAATATCTCTCCGGGATAGCTGGTCTCAAACTCTTGGCATTACATAGTGTCCCTCTCCCGTTGGGTTCATAGCCTTAGAGAGATTTTTGTTTTCTCTTTTTCCATGTTTGCCTCCATTTTTACTCTAAGTAAGGCACCTCATTCGTCCTACTAGTTTTGCCTCATCCCCTACCCTCCTTGGCGGAAGTTGTTCCAGCAGATTTTAGACTCGGATGATGATTAAAAAAGTTATTGGGCTTGGGTTAAGTCTACTAGGGGCTTCCCCTTTTCCGCGGTCTAGAATGCCTCCCCCAGACGTGAGACAGTTTCTCTCTCCCAGCTAGAGTAGTATAGCTTATATCTTATTAGATATAGGTTAATGTCTCTAGGTGCTCTGGTAGTGGACATCGCCACCATTGCCGAGCATTGTCGCTAGGCAGACTTTCTGGGTTAGGAAGTTGCTATTCCTAACCCTATCCCTTTACGAACGTCTCTTCCTTCCATCTTTCTCGAGTTAAGGTCTCTCATTGAAAGTGAATATGAACTCATCCCTCAACTTCATTTTCTTGGTCCTCGAGAGTCGACTCCTTCTGCTGTGCCAACTCCTTTTGCCACACCCGGTCCTTCTGTCGAAGGTGCAAGTCCTTCAAAGCGGCAAAAGGTTAAGGTCGCTGCTAGGAGGCGGGTCCCTTGTCATGCTTCCTCCCCTCCTTCTTATAGATCTCTTGGGGAGGGATTAGCAAATCCGGAGATGGTGAAAGTAATCTGTTCTCCTAATGGGGGTCCATTTAGGATTTCTTTAGGCAAAAGCTCTTCTTCTCCTTCATACTCCTCTCATTCGTCTTCTTCCTCTGAGGGTTCTGATTGCCCTGGGGGAGCGAATCGACCCTCTTCTCCACATCTTAGATTAACCTTTGAGGAGGCTTTTGCCTCTAGGGGAGATTTAGATGATCTTTTAGGCAAGGTGGTCCCCCCATCTATTGATCCTATCTCTGCACCCTCTTCTTCAACGGTAGTTTCCCCATCCGCTGGTTCTATTGGGACAGATATTTCTTCTGCTTTGCTTTTTGCAGTGGTATCACTGTCATTTTCTTCAGCTGCTTCTGTTCATTTAGTGTTCGTTCCTTCTCCTCCCATTCTCTCTTGTCCCTCGGGACCGGCTCTGGCCGAAGATACTTCTTTGAAGGAGATTGCGGGAGGGATGCTAGAGACTCAGGAGGGACTGGTAGTGGCAGAGCAGCATGAAGAAGTGGTCATGTAAGCGCCTCGACTCGACGCTACTGCAACTTCTAGTCCTTCTACCAATTTTGTCTGTAAGTGCTTTCTTTTATATCTGTATTCATCTTTTATATCTTTCTTATATTCATTTACTGACTCCTCTTCTCTCTATCCCCCTCTTTTTCTTTTTCTTTTTCTTTTTGTAGGCTTGTTTTCTTCTAACCAGCTGGCTCATGAGCTAAAGCAACCATTTTTGGGTCCTAGCCCAAACCCTCCTACTTAGCTCATCCGAGGTGAGGCCTCAAGTTCGAGCGGGCCTATATTAGCTCTCGAATCCGGTTTCAATAGTGGGACAACCACTTCTATGAGTCAGAACTCCTCCCAACCTTCAACTTCTGCCAATGCCGCTCCTACTAAGAGGACACCAATAATGTCCTTGCTAGAGAACCTAGCAAAAGCACATGCCTTTGTCACCAAGCTTTCTTACCCAAAGATTGTTCCCGAGTTAATGCATGTATCTGAGATGGCTTGCTAGTGGATTCTGCCTTAGATGTCATGTAAAATGCGATTAGAAGGCAGGGTTTCATTGATCGGATATGCAGCAGCTTGTGGCTATTTGGGAACAACGGGATGCCGCCATTGCTAAGTTTTCTATTACGATGGCGGAATTGAAGGAGGAGCGGGTCCATTTCAACCAATTGGAGGAGACCGCTGTTGAGTTTAAAGCTAGGGAGAATGAGCTTTTGGTAGGCTAGGACGCTGTGATTGTAGTGCAGAAGGAGGCTGAGGGCTCCCGTGAGAGGATAGAGGCCAAGTGCGACACTGTGGTGCTTGCACAAAAGGAGGCTGAGGATTCCCTTCTTAGGGTGGAGCATGCTGTAGTGGCAGCACAATGGGAGGCCGAGGAGTCCCTTGTGAAGGCAGAGGCCGAGCATGATGTTGCTATTGTGATCGTTAGTGTTAAGGTGGAGCAACTAGCCAGAGTGGAGGTGGAAGCTGCTAGGTGGGAAGAGTCTCTGCTGCAGGAAGCTAATATTTTGAGAGAGTACCACGCCGTGGAGATTGCTTGGGTCTGCCAATGTTTGCCCACGGGGAAAGGGGGGCTACTTACTTAGAGGTTCAAGTTTTTAGTCATAGAGCCAAAGTGCTGTAGACCCTTGGTTAGGCATTCCTCCTAGTTAGGTGTGTAGCGGGACCGTAAACTCCTCCTGGTTAGGTGTTTAGCAGGACTAGGAAATCCTTTCAGTCGGGCATATAGCAGGATCAGGAATTTCTCTCGGTCAGGCCATAGCGGAAATTGAGCCAAAGTGGGACCAGGAGCTCCTCCTATTCGGGTCATAGCGAAATCAAAAACTCCTCCCGATAGGGCTGAAGTGGGACCGAGAACTCCTCCTGGTCGGGTCATAGTGGGACCAAGAGCTCCTCTCTGTTGGTTCATAGTGGGACCGAAAACTTCTCTCGGTCGAGCTGAAGTGGGACCAGGAATTCCTCCTTGTCAAGCCAAAGCGAGACCTAAAACTCCTAGTTAGGCTATAGCGGGACCAAGAACTCCTTTTGGTCGAGCCGTAGTGGGATCGAGACTCCTCCCGGTCAGACCGAAGTGGGACTAGGAACTCTTCCTTGTTGGGCATATAGCGAAACCAGGAACTTAGTCAAAGAAGAGAATTATAAAAGATCTTTATTAATTAACTTAACTGATAGTACATAGAAGAAAGTAAAATTTAGAAGAGAATTTTACTGCTAATATATCCTCAAATGTTCTGTGTTCCTCTTTCTCGGAAGCTCCTACCATTTAGCCTCTGTAGTTAGTAAGCACCATTGTCTAGGGCTTCAACTACCCTATACGGGCTTTCCCAGGGTCGAGCAAGTTTTTCCGTCATGTGGGTGGGGTGGCTGATAGATGCCTTTCTCAGCACCAGGTTTCCTTCTTTGAAGCTTCTTGCTTTAACTTTTCGATCATAATATTGGTTGACTTGAGCTTGTTGTCTAATCATCTTGGCTTGGGAGTTGATCCTTGTTTCCTCCAGCAAGTCCAAGTTAGTTTCCAAAGCCTTAGTGTTGACCTCTTCATTGAAATTGACAATCTAGGCAGAGGAAATTTTCAGTTCTATAGGGATCACAATCTTGGATCTATAAGCAAGCATGAAGGGAGACTCTCTTGTTGACCTCTTCGGAATTGTCCTCAATGCCCAAAGTACTTTTGGGAGCTCTTAATATCAGCTATCTATGAAGCCTTCCATCTTTTTCTTTAGGTCAGTTATGATATTTTTGTTAGTGGCTTCCACTGGGCTGTTTATCTGTAGATGTGCGACAAAGGATAATTTCTATCGGATCCCATGTAAGGTTTAAAACTCTCTGAATGGATTGCTTTTGAATTGTGTTTGGTTAGTTGTGATGAGGACTTTTGGGACTCTGAACCTGCACATTATGCTTTGCATCATGAAGCTCTTGGCTTGTTCCATTGATATTGACCTAGTTGCTCTGACTTCTGCCCATTTTGTGAAGTAATCTAGGGCAATGAATATGTACTTCTTCTTCTCGACTACTAGGGGGAAGGGTCCCAATATATCCATTCCCCACTAGTATAAAGGCCATGGGCTGCTAATTATCGAGAGCTTAGTTGTTGGTAGCCGAGGTATGGAGGCATGCTTCTGGCACTTGTCACATTTGTTGACATATTCTTTGGAATCTGCGGCTATTGTGGACCAGAAGTATCATTGCCTTGTTGCTTTGAAAGTTAGGGTCTTGGCTCCTATATGATTCGCACATTCCCCCTCATGTATTTATTTGAAGATCTCCTTTCCTTCCCTCTCGGTCACTCATCAAAGATACAGGTGTGAATGTCCTCTTTGGTAGAGTTTGTCATCTAGATAAAGGAATTTCACAGCAAAGCACACTAGTTTTTTAGCCTCTACTCAATTAGTTGGTTTTTCTCCGCTCTTTAGATATGTGTGGGTGATGTCCATCTAAGAAGGTTTCGCTTCTTCTACTACTGTTTGCTCAATCTTGGGAACACTAGGAGCCAAGAGGTATTCCAGTAAAATAATTTTTTGTAGAAGGAAAGAGGACGCTAAGGTCAGCTTTAAAAACCTATCCATCTGCTCATTTTCTTCTCTTGGTATTTGTATAATCTTGATTTTGTGGATATGTCCTAGCAAGGTTTTGGTGGCTGACAAATATTGCTTCATAAGTGGCTCCTTTGCCTCAAATTCTCCTGTCAACTATTTTACCACCAACTACGAATCGCTGTAGATAACTAAGTTGTTGATTTGAGTAATTGAGTGATCTTGAGGCTTGCTGGAGCACTTCATACTCGGCTCCATTGTTGGTCGTTGGGAAGTGGAACCATAATGCATACTCGATCATGTATCCTTTAGAGCTTTGAAGAACAAGTCCAGCTTTGGCGCTGTCCTTGCTGTAGGATGTCCATAGTGTGGCTTAACCTAAGAGGAAAATGGTGAATTGGGTAAATAAAAATTCATTGCTTAACTCTTGTTGGATCATTTCCCTATTTTCGTGCTTATATGTGGTGTGGTGTAATATGAATAATAGAATAGTAAAGTGCAGATAAATAAAACAAACACACATACACATACAAGATAATTTTTATACTGGTTCAGGACCTCGTCCCTACATCTACTTTTCCAAGGACACCAACTCATTGTGCCTTGGGTTCCACTATACCTCGTATAATGGAATACATAAGTGTCCCCAACATTTCTTCTAGTTTCACAAGCTCACTAGGAAACTCACCAATTTCAAAGACCACAAGCAAACTTGGTAGTTTTCTCGAGCTCACTACCAACTCTTGGTTTCAAAGCTTGCCAACAAACTTGATGGTTTTCTAGAGATCACCAACAACTCATTACAACGTGGTTTATCAAATTTTACCACAAACTCTCTAGTTTTTAGATTAACCAGAAAACTATTACACATTTAAGCATAGAGGAAGATATGAGTTTTTTAGCTCTATTAATATATAAAGATCTTCTCAAAATGTAAATAAAATATTCATTAAGATAAGCAGATTGTAGCTCATAAAAGATATAAGATGATTAAGCTTATGGCCATGGGTGGAAGGATTTGCATATACTTAAGCTCGTTAGAATGAGTTCCTTCACTACCTTTTAATTTTCTCACTTCTTCTCCTTAAATAACTTCTTCAAAATCTCGACCATTGGAGAAGATGGGATCCGTTGAATGCAAAAAGGTGAACAACATTGAAGCAGACCGTTGATTTTCATCCATTAGAGTGCATTACTTTCAAATTTTATCTTGAGTTGTTGCACCATGTTCATTGATAGAGAGGAAGATGACTAGCTACATTGGAAGATGTACCTCATATTAAATTGTCACAGCTAGACAGATTGCAATGCCACTTATTGCCTAAAATGGTGACTAATGAATCGGCATAAAGAAAGTGTAGAATGTAGATACCATATTAAAGTAAGTCACATGAATCAATTAATTTTTGGATAAGTCACAGCCTCCCTCTATCTCTACATTCATCTTTTGTAATTAGTAAACAAATTATCCTTTGAGTTGAATTAGCCAGTTGAATGTAATTCATTCATAGTAAGTGATGGTCGAGCTCAGTTATCATAGACAAATTCTTCTCTGCACTTTGTCTGTTGATTTGTCTGTCGTAAGTAACAGATGAACTATGAAGGCATAGATGAAGTCGAACTGGCTTACAGATAAATACTCTTCTGCATGTTATCTTTAATAAATTAGGCATTGTACTTCATCTTTAAATTTGTCTGTGATGAGTTACAGATGAATGTGTATGTGTAGTGAGATCTTGTCTGTGTTGCTTTGTCTGCTTGATCAGACAAATTAAGATTTTCTTCCTTTGTTCACCATTCATCTGTCATAATTCATTTGTGGACACGTAGTCCTTTTCCTTTCATCTTCTGATTTGTTTATGGTAAGTCACAGATGATCCTTGGTGGTGTAGATGAAGTTTCTTCTTTGATCACTCATCAAACAAATCCACTGTCTTTTGATTCATCTGCACTAGGTAGTAGATGATTCATGATGGCGTAGACAAAACTTTCTTCCCAGTGGCTCTCAGATGAATTCAGTTTGTCTTCTAATTCATCTGTTGTAAGTGGCAGATGAATTGTGAGAGCACAGATGAATTGACTTTATCTTCTGATTCATCTGTGCTTACAGTGCTACTCTTACTTTGTCTTCTGATTTATCTATAGTAAGTTACAGATGAATTATATCTCCTCAGACGAAGTCGAGCCTCTATTCTTCATTTGCTTGAGTAGTTGGAGTTCATCTTATAGTATTCCTTTGTTAGTCAGACGAAGTATCTTCTCATTGTAGGAATTTGTTTGAGCACCATGATTAAAGATGAAGTTTCTTCAGTTAAGCACATTTGTTTGAGTAGCAGATGAAGATCATCTTCTGCAACTTTTTTTTAATCTTGATTTGTTTGTCTCTACTTAGATAAAGTTGCATTTCTTCATTTCTCTACCGAGTTGTTGAGTTGCTTCTTCATCCTTTTTACTTTGTCTCGTCAGACTTTGATCAATAAAAAATTGTCCAAATTTCTCAAACGCAGATTAAGCTCCTTGATCATGGCTTCATCTTTATATATACTTTGCATTTGTCTGTGAAGATGTCTCATTGGAAGCCTTGTTGTCTTCTTCTTCTTCTTCTTCATTACCATCCTCATAACAGATAATTGAAGTGCCAATTTATTGTAGTTAATTGTAATCCTGCACTTAGAAACTTTTCTGCACTTGCTATGATGTTAACTTTGAAATACACATACACACACACACATATATATATTGTATATTTATCCTTGATTAATTTTTACAAGAAGTAGAGAAAAGATAACATACATTTCCAATTAATCACATAATATGATATCCTAATAAAGCGCAGTGCGAATCATTTCAAAATTTTCAATATATTAACAATAATTATGTGCCAGAATGATTGAACCTTTTATGATGATGCATACATTGCAAACACATCATTTTATCATAATCCAAGTTTTGTTATCATCAAAATCATTATAACATAAACTCAACACTTGCTGGATGATTCGTCCACATGCAAGTTCTAGCGAGGGGGGTTGTCTAACAATGGATTCGTATCAATTGTGAGAGGTCCACATAGTTCTTCTGTTAGCGTTGTCATTTGTGCTTGGGGCGGATCCTCTGCTTGGGCTGAACTCGTTGGCCTTGTGATTGTCAAAATGGATTTTCTTCCATTTGTTTTGTCACCATTCCCTATGCATTCGACTAGAACATTGGCCAGGATTTGGCCCTTGATGATCATCCTCGGTACAAACTTAATGTTGAACTCACTAAGTTCTATGAACTACTTGACAAAGCATCCTGATAGCTCCATCTTTTGTAGCAGTTGCTTGAGTGACTGGTCCGTGTAGACTCGGATCAGATGACCTTGAAAGTATAGTCAGAGTCTTGTTGTATCGATTACCAGAGCATAGATAATTTTTTTGATAGTAGGGTAACTTATATCTCAAGATCTTAGTGATATAGTATGCGGGTTTTTGAGTTTAGTCTTATTCTCTAAATAATGCAGCTACCATGGTTTTGAGTATGGCAGCGAGGTAAAGGCATAGGATTTCCCCTTTCTACAGTGCACTCAGTAAAGGGATAATGACTAGATATAATTTGAGTTTATCAAAGGCCTTCTGTGTTTCCTTGTTGATTTCTTCTTTGTTTGGGTTTGTTGATGCTCCCTTCTGGAGTGTTTTAAAGAATGGGAGACTTTTTTCTACAGATTTGGAAAAGAACCTATTAAGTGCCGCTAATCATCTTGTCAGATGCTAGAGCTCTTTATTATTGTTGGGCATTATCCTATCTTGAATGCTTGAATTTTGTTCAGGATTTGCATCCTATGCCTCAATTACTTCTTTGGCTCTGACCTTCTTATATGAATCAGCCTCTGCCCATTTGGAGAAGTAATCAGTTGCGGCTAGGATATAGATGTGTCCCTTGGAAGATGGGGGATTAATTGGACCAATGACGTCAAATCCCCACCATGCAAATGGCCAAGCAATGCTTGCGGGTACCAATTCTGAAGGCGGTATGTGCCGAATATCCCCATGAAGCTGACATTGAAGACATGACTTGGCAAATTGCAACGAATCAGAAACCATAGTAGGCCAGTAATATCCCAAGCATTTAATC